>JAYRBW010061836.1:0-10185 GCA_036023295.1 Invenusta paracnida | reverse complement strand
ATGAATGAAAACTGACGCGCGCTTTCAGTATATATACTTTACAGGCGTTTCATTCGCCACATTATGATTGGCCGGTGGAGGGGGGGGAGGTCCTTTGTTCCCGCGCTCCTCCTTCCCATACTACTTATATACTATAGTACCCCACATTATTAAGTATATAATTGAATATAAATAAATGTGCTTTTCCATTTAATAATAAGTTTTTTTTATTTTTTATAACATTTTAACGCATTGCAAGTTGAAAAGTGCAATTTGTCGAAATAAATAGATGTGAATATTTGATTCATACAGTATTTTTCATATTCATGTTTTCAAATAAAATAAAAATAGCAAATAGTTAGTTCATGTATAATAGGTATTCGATACAAAAATTGTAGGAGTCTGCAAAATGTTATAATTGTATGGACATTATATGTCAAAATTAAAATACTTAATTGAAAAAGCGTGTGCAGGTTCAAAACACATTGAATTGTAGTTACTGAGGAACAAAAAGCACAGTCACGGCACAGAAGAAGTGATGCTCTGGGCAGATAGATTTATGACATGCTTGACATGACGTTTTTGATTTATGATCACGGGCTCTTGTACAATAGGCGCATCGACCAACATGACCATGAGGCGGATGAAGACCAGGTCGAGGACGCTGAATTTAAACCACCATTGTTATGCATTGCTTCCTTCACAAAAGTCCGGAGTCCATTGATACGACGTCGTCCTTGCACCAAAGGTATAAGAGTAAGCTGATATGCCAACTTCTTCTAGAAACGGTAATGTTTATTTTGTGTGGGATCTTGCATATTGTACATTTTAAATAAGGCATATATTCCGCAGTCAATTATTGTGAAAAATGCATGGACTGGCCAGCGACGGTATTTTTGATGAAAATCCTCTGACAACTTTGTCCAAGGTGTCCACGCCTACTATGGTACTATTAATAAAACAAACAATTTCAGGTTTTCTTTCTTCCGTTGGCGAATCCCGCTGTCCCCCATACATTGTTGATATTAGATTGACTGGAGTATAGTCTGTTTGATTGAAGTTTGAGTAGTCTAAGATTTTTTATCTTTTCAGTAAGCATAACTACTCGATTGTCAGGTAATTAGAGACATATTTATAGTTTATAGAAAGAAAAATTGGATTTAGTCAAAAAGATCAAATCATTGTAGGCTTAAATAAGCTTGAAGATCATGATTTTCAATTTACGGCTGGGCACTTAGCCGCTTTAATTTATTAAGTAAATAGGAGTAGCTAGATACTTTATTAAATGAGTAAACATACAGTGAACCAAACCAAAAAATGTCTCTGGAACACTTTTACAGATGCAAGTATGGACATATTATGCATTATGATTATTAAGCATTATTTTAACGTTTTTTCTTCGAGGTTGTTTGTTGACTTTTATTTTTGTGAAACTGTCGTTTTTGTTTTGAAAGAAGATAGTCCTACACACAATCGTAGGTATTTACAGTAAGTAAATTAGTAATATAAGATTTACTATGATTATATGACGTTTTTATTTAACTTTTAAAATATTACGAATTTTTACAGATGATGTATTTTATACGACTAAATTATGGAGAACTTTTTAAAATACGACTCTTCAGTATAATTATGTTTCAATTGTCATCATTCAGTCATAAATTTTTTTTAAAACGTTGAAATATAACATCTACATAATGTTTTATGTAGAAAAATTAAAATTTATTCTTTAAAACATTTATTTAGGAATACTAGTATACTATATATTACTGAATGCAAGCTATAAAATTGTAATTTTTGAAAATACCCTTTGAATGAAAATAAAATTATCAAAATTTCAAAGAAATATATTGATAAAAAATATTTATAAATTGTAATTTTTTATGTATCAAGTAGTGTGCCTTCAGTGTATCCATGTAATTGATATACTGTCCATTAATATTGTCCATAAATATATTGTCCAAATATTGTCCATAATACTGTCCATAAAATATAGTTATCTAAACAAAAACTACTATCTCGTAAAAATGAAAGCCAAGAAATGAGCTCCTCAAAAGAAAAAAGTTAAAATTATATTGATGATAGGAAGTATAACAGCCATTAAAGATATTGATACAAAAAGGACGCCAAGATAAATAATTTTTTTGTTAACTTATTATGATGATACATAGTGCAAACATCGAAGAAATTGATATAAACATGGCGCCAAGATATACTTGTTACAACTCTCTGTTTAAAATGCATTAATGTATAGATCGATATGGAACAAAGTTTATACGTCAAACTGTAAAATTAAAAAATATATGACAACAAAAATTATGGAAAATATAGTGGCATTGGTATAAATTATATTATATTACTATGTTATAAAAATAAGCTTACTTTAAACAACCACTTTTGCATTCATGTAGGTTACATGCTTTTGTAGAAATGTCCCATTACCAAGAATTTTTCATAATTTTTATTGTCATACTTTTATGAATTTTACAGTTTAGACGTATTAATACCTATGTTCCATATTGATCTATACATTTATGAATTTTAAACAGAAAGTATTGTAACATTTATATCTTGGCGCCATATTTATATAAGTTTCTTCAATGTCTGTACTATGTATCATCATCATCATCATAGTTTTATTTATTTTTATCTTGGCGTCCTTTTATATCAATATCTTTAATGGATATACTTCCTATCATCATTATCATTTCAACGTTTTTCTTTTGAGGAGCTCATTTCTTGGCTTTCATGGTAGTTTTATTGGACGCAGTCGTTTTTGTTTAGATATTAATTCATTTTTTGAAAATATTTCTATATTCATATAAATTTTGCAAGCAACGGGAATAATAATTCTTGTTTTAATTATAAAATTCTGAAATAGTATAAACCTATTCTTACATATTTTGTCGTTTTGAATTTTCTAATATGATTCAACTCCAAAGGAATCATGTCTTTTCTAAATAGTATGAGCTATACGCAATTTTTGGGATTTTAGTTTAAATGCCTGAAAGTGGAAATTAAACATTTTTATCAAAATAAAACCCACAAAATATCTTTCCGTATCGAAATTGCTCACTTTGCTTCGGAATAGGTACATTTTGATTTAATCTCATATGATTGTCTTTTTAACGTGTAGATAGTTTTATTATCACTTAAATAAATCTGCGCTTTTATTTTGCTGCATTTTGGTAGGTAAGACTGTTGTACTGCATTTATTGATACAATTCCAGCGATTAAATTTTTCGATAAAACGTCAGTACAATGTTTTTTTGATACATATGAAAAGTCTTATAGTAACTACGATTTCATACATGTTTCTTTTCTATACACATTATTTGATTACACATCATTTTCCGTAGCCTTCTAAACTGTAAACTGTAAATTGTAAATTTGTTTTGTCTTACTAAACAGAAACATGACAAAACATCCACATTTAATAAATTATTGCTTATTACTTAAATTATTTTGAATTATATACTGCTAATAATTGCAACGAGTAGTATAAGTATAATAGGCTTTATATTTTCATTTGAAGAACAGGGCAAATATTATTGTGTATCAATGTTTCAATGAAGCGCAATTTGGAAGATGTTTAGACAACACGACTACAATATTCTATAAAACTTCAAAATTAGCTTGTGTGATGCTTATGTCGTGTGGCATATTTGAGCCAAATATCAGCACACTCGGTTAACATAAGACAATTTTAAAAATTGTCAAAAATTATCAATTCTGCAGTTTTTTGTTTTTGTAAAAGATAGATACAGTCTCAATGGCTGAACTAAAGGAAGTGTGTGATACATCGTTAAAAACGCAGGGAAATATTTAAATATCGTGTAATATTCTGGGTTGAATAATTTAAATGTGAATATTTTAGGGAACATACAAAACCGAAAAATGTTTTTATTGTTTCGTAAAGATTCCAAAAATAACACTGTGTCAAATCAATTCGAACAGTTTTTAAAATGATTATGGAATTTGTACAACAATTGCGAATAAAAATGTATTAATTGTATAAACATATATAAACCAATGCAAATTATTAACACAATTGAGCTTTGTGTAACTCGTTAGTAAATTTTTGTGAATTAATTTTGAATTGTAAATTCACGAAACTAAAATACCAACAAATATGAAAGAAAAACATTTTTAAATAAGGGAGATGAGATAGTCGACACTTTAAAAAATTATTTTCAACTTTTGATCTTGCGTATGCTAATATAGATGTTTCACATTATCGGGGAACGATTTTTTTTAATTCAGTGTATAATCCAGAAGTTTAAAATGTATTTATTAGTCACAATATTCAAAGAGAGATAAGAAAAAGAATAAATTAATAAATCAAATTAGAATAAAGGTGTAACTATATAAAAAGATGACTAACAAAAAAGGAATACACCAAATGTAGAAAAGACTGGCTGGCTGCTTCGAGATAGAAGAGAAGAAAATGTTCCAATGTAACAGTCAAGATCATAAAACCAAAATCTGAGGTGGAAGAAAGAATGTTGGACATCAACCAAGCATACTTGTACATATTGCACAGGCCTAGGAAATAAAAGTTTTAAGATTATGCCTATATATACATTTTTTATTTAGTACAGGTATGTAGAAGACATTTTTTATAATTAGAATCATTCTTTAGATGTCATTAATGACTTTGTTAATCGTGCTAAGTTTACTATATCAAATATTATCTTAAACAGTTTCTATTCCTTATTATACTTTTGTCACCTTTTAAGATAACTATAAATATATTTTTCGTGTTGAAACTGATTGTATTACTTGTATTTTTCACATTTGATGTTACATTCAATTGTATAGAACATACAGGAATGCCATTAATAAAGGTTTTCATTCACTTTTCGATTTCAGTCTTTAAAATGTAAATTTTACAGAGATTTAAATTCTGCATTTACAGTATATTCGAATGAACTATAGGGTGACGTAATATGATCCCCAATAAAATTGATTTAAATGACAAAAAAAATCCTCGAAGTGAATTATAATATAGGTAAATAATTTAAGCTATTGTGAAAGGTAAAAGGTATAAGATATGTAATATTATAAAAATATGTTTTAATGGTAAAATTAAAGGAGAAAACATTGTGAAATTGCAAAATATAAGATGTACATTAAGATTTTACACAACCTCCTATATTCGATAAATGTTTTCGTACCCTGGAGCAGAATTGGAGCAGAAGTATAATTAATATATGTATTATATACAATTATAACTATAGAAGTTGGGGGTAAAAATAATTAAGAATATTAAGCTCACACATTACCGGAGCACTTTATAGTGAAGAGCTTACGTTATAAGCCGATATGTAAATCAATAAAATCACGTATCTGACAGAAAAAGAGTGAAATACCGAGTAGATGTGGCCGTCAAAAACTATTATTAAAATGTTTTAACTTGAATTTATAAATATTAAACAAATCTATGATTTCATTCAAATTACGATTCTGCATTTTGAATTTGATAAAAATATCGAATATCATTCGAATCCAGTATATTTACTCTAAAAACATAATTATTATATTTTTAAACTGAATCGTTAACTCTAATATATTTTGTATTTATTGCTTACGATAGATACACAATTATAATATTTATTTATTTATTATTTATAATTATTATATTTATGTATGCTTTTGTTAATGACATGGGTATAAATCTAATTCTTCCTAATGTTATCAACGATTATTAAATAAATATATTTAAACTCAGTGACACAAACACTTCATTTGAGTTAATAGAAACATTACTTAAGACGAATGCACATTAATATTGTATTTAAAACAGGTGTGATTCATTTCATTTACAAACACGAAATGTTACAACTGTAAGTTATATAGGAAAAGTAATATTTTTCAAATAAATATAACATAAATATTAGATACTCGGAATAATAACACAGTCAGTTCTTCGATAGTTTATAGTTACTTACAAATACATTTTCATCGAAATATCACTGTATATTAAACACTACTACTTGAAGTTTCCGTAGGGAATCATTTACCTGATCACACCATTTCGTCGATATTTGAAACAGCGGGCCTGTTCCCTGAAAACCCGCATTTGACACATGTAGATGATCCAGTTGACACTTTCTTGAACCAGATAAGGGAACCACAAAACCAAGCCAACGTAACTTAGTGGGCGAACCTCAGATTTCCTTTCATTTGGGAGAACGGCTATCAATCTATTTGAGACGATTGCGATAATGGATTGTGTGAGAGCACAGACTATGAAGAGGAGAGATAGGACGATAATGAGAACCGTGGCCCTCACTTCCCGTCTTGAAATCTGACTGAAAGATCTTGAGGTGCCTTCTGTAAGAGTTCTCTGCTTTTTTCGGTGCAGCTGGAGTTTGACACAGAGTGCTGTGTTGAGGGCTAAAACTATACAACTCTGGACCAGTCCGCAGTCGAAGAAAAACGTGTGAAATACAACGAATAATATGCTGTCGATGTTGTATCGGCAAACAGGAATTTTCTTCGGTTCCAAGATAATATAAAACTTTGTTAGCCAAAGCGAAGGTAGGGATAGGCCCAACGAGCCTATAAACGTCATTCCCGAGAGAAACCAAGCTCGACCAATTGACCAATTGCGAAGCCGCATGGGCCAGCAGATTGAAAGCCATCGATCAAATGCAAGAAGGACAAACATGGACGTGGCAAAGCACGTTGAGAGAGCACTGAAAAACATCCAAAGTGTACAGAAAAGAGGGCTGATAAAGTAGATTTTGATAGAATTGGATTGGCCTTGGCTGATGTAGTTTAAGCCGAAGCCAAGGAAGAAATACATCCAACCAATGATAATTAAGTTGAGATTGTCAGCGACTGCCAGGCAGCACAAGTATACGGTTTGTCGAGTTTGACCGCCTATTTTTACGAGAAACACATAGACAATGTGGCAGTTGGTAATAATCCCAAAAATCAAAATGATCGGTAAGACGTAAGCTGAAATATAGCCTTTAATATTATTGCTTTGACAGAAATTTTTATTTTCTGGATTATACTTAAAACATAACTGATAATCATTAAATCTTAGCGTTTTATCAATTACACTCACATTGTTTTCCATTTTCTGTTAGACTTGTATTTTCTTTATAACAAAATTGAAGTTTACACAAGTAAGTCACTATGTTGTTGTAAGTTCAGCCTTTATTTTTTAAGATTTATTTTCAATATTTAAACTCGCTATTTTCACATTATACGATGCGCCATAACTTGAAATAAATGTTTTTATATTTACTTGGAGCATAGCAAGACTTATAGTAGAAATCCATTTTAAATATGGAGCTGTTAGTCTCGTGTAATAAATAAATAACGCGCTTTTAAAGAGTAGCTTTTAAGCATAATATATCCAGTGCCAAGATTTGAAATGTGATATATATATTTGAAATGTTGAAGTGAATTTTTCATAAGTTGTCATCAATTTTGCTCTTTAGTCAATAGAATTACGTGACTTTGGGAGCATTGTGGACTCACATTACATATCATGAAGACAAGTAAATATTTTGAAACCTATTGTGTTTTAGTGGCTTGTTGTAGCCTTATCTGCATTAAAGTAAGAATTAACCATATTCACCTCATCTATTGAATTACTTCTTGAATACGCATTAAAGCTATATTAAACGTTCATGTAAATATGCTAAACTATTTATAAATTACCATAATAAATATATGCCCACAAAGCCAAGAGAATCCATTTGACATAGAGGGCCAGCATGGGCCAGCAGATTGAAAGCCATCGATCGAGTGCAAAAATGACAAACATGGACGTGGCAAAACACATGAAGAGAGCACCGAAAAGCATCAACCAAGCACATAAAAGAGGGCTGATATTTAGTAGAAGTTGTAAATTTTCAGCAGTCTGTGTGATTTATCTCGATTTATTTATAGCTTACCACATATATCTCATATAGACCGAGTTTGACCTAATTCAAATTGTAAGACATTTTATAAATGTCATGACTACAGCATAATAAATATTACAGCATAATACATATTATTTTATTTTATTTTTCTAAATGAAAAAAGAATAATTTTTAAATACGTTTAAAAAATTTAAAGATTTCTAAATTCTACAGTACTGACTCTTTGAACTACATAATAACACAACCTGTCCGTCAAAGGGTTTCTGATTTGTGCCTGTATAAGAACCTTATTCTTTCATCCGAGAACTCTTCTAAAGAACCATATAAAAGGTTCTTTACAAAAATATGCCGTTAAAATACTACTTCTCAAATTATTTGTAGTACATAAATATTTATCCAGAATTTATAACAGGATTATTTAATAATATATTCTTGATTATAACAAAGACTACATTGGAAATAATTGAAAGTATTATAGATTTCCTATGAAAGCTGATATTGTCGTATCCAGAACTAGAAAAATATCGAAATAGTCATTTGAGAGTCAAATGAAAGTGAAATGAATATAATAGAATCTGATAATTAAAACAATTTGTATTTAGATAACTAGATTCAGTAATTGTATCTATTCGGACCTTGTATACCATCTAATGACCATAGTAAACCATACAAATTTTTGTTATTTAATCAAACAAACAGTTTTTAATGCAAGAAAATATTTCATCTTTCTGACTTACTATTGATTGAATCTATATTTAAATTATGTTACAACAACAAAAAACATTAAATTTTTCCTAAAACTGTAAACATGTTTTCTACAAAGAACCCTTTAACCAAACAAAAGTTGGAGAACATTTTTTATCAGAAAAACTTCAAAAGAACCCCTTTTCTGGTATTTTAGCTTGCGAATTTCTATGACCTATAATTTACAAATTAAGCATTCGCTAAGAGAATATTGGTATATAAAATCGTTTCTATGTATGTTATTTTAAGTACAGTTATTTACATAAATAGGGTAAATAGCGCTATAATATTATATATTTCTCTTTATTTGTACCGCCGAGAAAATGGACTCATTCGATCAGTCCCGTCAATGTAAAATACAGAAAGTGTTGCCTCAAAAATCCGTTTTAAATAAGTTAGGAATCAGTCCAGATGACGTTATACACGTAGCTCCAATAATACAGATTTAAAAGCCTCATAAAAACATTAGCTTAACAAAAATGAAACCGAAAACAAAGAGTTAACATATTCAAGACCCATTTGGGAATAATAGTATTCGAATCATTCTAAACCTGGTCTAATTGAAATTATAGTAATTTCTCAAAGATTCAGGCTTAAGTCAGCCCCCACAAACCCTCATTATGAGTGTTTGTGTGGGCTGACTTAAGCTCGAATCTTTGTAAGTTTTAAAAATTATACTATAAATATTATATATTTACACATGGGTGACATGTAAATGCCAATAATAGATCTATTCTTATCTTTTTTGATTATAGGTATAGTTGTCCATATACAAATATAAATATATTTCTATTTATCGAATGCGGTCCATTGTATCAAATATTATGCTTTTTTAACTATAAAGAATTATAATTTGGAGCCTTATTTTGGGCTATTGGAAGACAGGACATGAGGCTTTACTATTATAATATAACAGTTTAAAATGAATGCGTTGTTTTCTTATGATTAAGAGGAATTATATAGTTTTGGGGCGCATTCGACTGAAAAATAAATGTCAGTGATGCGAATTCGATATTTTGGATATTTGTTGGTTGGGTCGTATTCGATATTTTGGGGCACATTCGATAGATATATCTTTTGTAAAATAAAATGAAAACTTTTACTACTTTTTACTACTCTTAGTAGCATGTGTATTTTATTTGTTTTCTTTAAAATCAATCGTATCGAAAATTATGTTTAGTGGGTCTCACCAAATGCGGGTGTGTGGGGCATTCGAATGGTTTGGGCGCCATTGGACTAATAAATCTACTTTAATGGGGTACATTTGATAGGTTGAAATATATATTATATAAATTGAATAATATTAGTTATAAATAACTATTAGTGTCGGCCGCACCCAGAAATTTATATTGATACAAATGGACTTAATCCTTCTTCAGAAGCACATTTATATCTATTTATATAAATTAATTTTACTTTACATAGACGGCGAGATGCCTTATAACTGTGTAAGTAGTATTTAGTCAATGAAAGCGTAAATAGTTTGCTACAACTAGGAATAAGTAGTCTTGATTTGAACGCTCGACCGCTGGATTGCTAGCCTCGCGTCGTAACCATTTGACCATCGCTCCTCAAA
>JAYRBW010061835.1:0-10185 GCA_036023295.1 Invenusta paracnida | reverse complement strand
ATGGTAGGCATGACTCACACAAAAGGTTTCAGAGTAATTTACAGAACATATTCTATCACTGGATATCTATTTAGAAGGTAGTTTGCCAATTCTAAGAAATATGGGTCAAAAATGTTAAGTTTTGACATCACGTGATTGTTGAACGCCCCCTTACTTATACAGAAGTTTCGGTACACCCGGTTAAGTACGACTATTGATGCCGGTTATTACGTATAACTTCTAAGTTATACTTTGAATTTTATGGTGCGAATTACAATTAATACACAAATCATTTCAATCATATAAATGTATATTCAATCATATATATGTTTGTATACGTAGCTATACATAGTATCACAGATGCAAAATGGTAGGCATGACTCACACAAAAGGTTTCAGAGTAATTTACAGAACATATTCTATCACTGGATATCTATTTAGAAGATAGTTTGCCAATTCTAAGAAATATTTGTAATATTTATACTGTATAATAAATAAAACAAATAAATACTTATTTCTATATGTATGTACATTAAATATACACTATGTATATCTCTGTATCTCTTATATCCAAAATTGTAATGATTTCCTGAAAAAGTATAATGTACTCGTTAATATTTAATTTGTAAAATTTTCATGTATATGTGTAAGTATATACTATTATTTCAAAATCCTTACGTTCTTTGTCACTAATAATTTACAAATTATATTATTTAAATTATATATAGAAGTAAATTCTAATAACAATTTATAAATTTCGAGGAGCATAATTGCTATGGATATAGTCATGAGCAGATATTGTATGTATAGTAAAACGATGAATATATACATACATATACATACATATATATATATATATGTATACCTATTTCAAAAGAAATCTTAAATCCTTAGAAATGCAAATTTACAGGAGAAGAAATAATATAGTTTTCTTGTTTATTTTTGCTTTTAAAACAAACAACGGGAAATGTTGACATACCTATACTATATACCATCGTGAGGCATAAATATCCAAGTTGTTCATGAGTGTTTCTATGATATGCAATATTAAAATCAGGAAATACTTCAACTTATATTGTAGTAGTCCCTGATTAAAACGTTTAAAATTGGCATCTCTAGTGAATTGTTTATTTAGGACACGGATTCCAGCTGTGTCAATAATTTTATTTCTTAAATATTTTGTAAGGTTTCTTTAAAATATAGTCTGATTCACAAAAATATTCGTTGATTCAGCCATGCTTCATAGAATTAAAGATATCTTAAATCAAGTCTATAATGGTTATATACACTATATTAATAGATAAAGCCAAAATAAGTGACCGATATACACCTTTTATATGCAGCAATTCCAGTAGTATTGCTCTTGTGTTCCGATCGAAAAGTCTAAAAAGCCATTTCCTGGGTAACTATATATTTAGACATGTTTCGATCATACTTCATCGTCATTCTAATTATAATAACAAAATACAACCAAAATGGAGGTACAGAAAGTTAACTGAGATATGGCATGCATGCCGTATTATAGCTCATGTAAACTTGCACCTCCGATTCCCATTTGTTGCTTTTTGTTGTTAAAAATATATACATTTGTTATTATTATTATTATTAGAATTAATATTAATGTATGGGCCCCACAATATCCTATGTATGGGCCCCAATCGACTGTTTGATAATATTACATAACTTATGGGCCCTATATCGCCTTATGCGCCCCTAGTCAATATATTTTATAATTTAAAGCCTGAAGGGTCCCTATCGTCAATATATTTTATAATTTAAAGCCTGAAGGGTCCCTAGTCAATATATTTTATAATCAACGTATGGGCCCCACCACGTTTCAAGTCTAGCTCAAACGAAGATATTATACTTATTATTATAGTGGCATGTGCATACCTATAAGTAGCACGTATGGCACTGGTGACATTACAAAATGATCCTTCCTATAATGAGCATTCGGGAAGAAATAGAAATACCATGTCAAATGGAAAATATAATAAAAATTTTCGACATAATACAAAGTATTACAGACATTAAGTACATATGTGTATACTTGTAAAAGTATATTACATACGAAAATTTAAGTATATAGATAAAAAGTTATTAATAAAATAGTTAATGACAAGAAATATAAGAAGCGTTCATTAATATAATATCACATCACGATAAGTATATATAAGACTTTCGACAGGAGCTCATTGAGTAAAAATCTAGTTCGCATTTTTACTCTAAAATGCATAAATAATTAATATATTTACAATTATAAAGTATAGATATTGTTTTCAATATTCAAGATAAATATTGTTGTTTGTTTTAAGTTCAAGAGCATTAAATAATGAAGTTTAAACAATTAAGTACATTATCATTAACTAAACCAAAAATTATTTCATTTACTTCTCTATTCTTGAATATTTATATAAACGTTTTTAATGATAACCTAATTTCTACCAAAATAATTTACACCGATTTGCATGTAAGTACAAAATGAGTAGAATTTAAATTATTCTCTATATATTTATACATTTACAATGCTATAAATAATTTAAATAACTTATGGAAAGTGACTATCAAACTTGGTTATCCCAGTGTTTTATAAAATATTACAATATCGATATTTGCATGTCATCATAAATAAAAAATATTTAATAACATATTTATGGTCAGAGAAAATTTATTTAGATATTTACAAAAATATAGAAATATCCCGTGCCATTTTTAACAGTGTAAATTTTCTATATATAAAAAAATTAGCTACATTTGTGCTACTAAATTATTTGAACTATATTTGATTCAACATATGCCTGCAGTACCGTATTAATTTTTGTAAAAGAACATGTTCTATTGTTTTGAATTAGTGGGCTTATATAACATATACTATTAGTGAACTAGTTATTAACTCTATTTCCAAAATTTGTATTACTAATATTTAAAATATAGAACCTCAAAAAATCGTTAACAGATGATCATAATGGAATTCTACGATAGGAAATTAAATATATAACTTCTTTACTGTGTTTGCTTTGTTTTTAATAAGCAAAAAATAGGAAAAATAGAATGAACTAAAAAATTAATCCTACAAAACCTGAGCTTTTCCATCCCGTTATTTTAGTAGTCCCAGATATTTATGCATGGATATATTTATACACTTCATGTAGATACACCAATATACACCCCGATATGAATGACCGATAAAACCCCTTTCCATTTGTTCTCAAGAATCCAACACATAAGAGAGGATCAAAAATGGGAGAATGTTGCATTTCACTCTGCACTACTATACAAATATCAAAAAATAAATGTAAGATCAATATTAAAATGTAACAGGCTAAAATGATCTAAAGTAAAAATTTACATTTGAATATCGACAATAGTGGAAATATATACGTATATGTAGGTACAGCAATGTATAAAACGGTGAAATATGAATATTAACAACTTTTGAGGTAAATTTAGAGTTTTTGAACATTATGGAAAACTATCAGTAATTTTTATTCAGTTGTATTTTCTATATAACAGTTTTATTCCTTCAAAAGAAATTAGGTTTTAAATGATAAAATTTAAACTATAGTAGTGAGAAAACGTCAACTCCAGCAGGGCCAAAAAATGAGCGTCAACTCCAGCAGAAATCATCAATGATCTGCAAGGTATCCGCCCGTATTATAGCTATAATAAATAACTTAAAGACTTAAGTGAAACTCATAGAAACTCGTATGGATATAAAAAATTTGAAGACAATTGGAAGTAGCGGGAATCTGGTCGGCGAGGTTATTGTCAGTTCCTGAACTCCTAAATAATTCTGTAAATCATTTAGGAGTTTACGGAATTTTTGGCATACCTTTAGGAAATCATTTAGGAGCTTAGACAATTTTTAGCACACCTTATACTGTATGTTAGATATTGCACTAACCCTCACTCTCCTCCCCCGTCTACATATTGTGCGACAATTGAATATTTGAAATATCTCTCTGCCCTACTCTCTTCACTATACATATAACCTACGAGTTTCAATTAAATTCGAGTTATTTAATCTTTCTGAACTCTCTATGAATGTTTGCAAATATCTCTGCCACCCTCTATTCACTGTATAACCTGAGCATATATAGCTATAATACGGGTAGATTCCTGCTACTTCCACTTGTCTTCAAATTTATTATATCTAAACGAGTTTCTAAGAGTTCCACTTAATAGCAGATACCTCGCAGATATTTGATGATTCATGCTGGAGTTGACGCATGTTTTTAGGGGCCTGCTAGAGTTAACGCTCATTTTTTTGCCCTGCTAGAGTTGACGTTTTCTCACAACTTAAAGCTTAAATTATTTAATTTCAGAGAACTATTCTGATACATTTCTCAAATTCATGTTTTGGTGTAAATTGCGCACTATAATCGCGCCTGAAAACTACATAGATTACAATTTTTTTTTTATATATAAACAATAATTAACTAATTTATTGATAGTCATATTAGAGATATTGAATATTATATAATGATATGTACCTTGACTATAATAATAAATTCTATGAGTCAAGCATACTATAAGGCATAAATATCGTTTAACCTTTGTCGCGGACAATAATAAAAATATTATAGTTTGTCGGATTTATTTTTAATACCAAACTTCCTACCTACCTTTAAGTTGTTTCCGTGAATCTTGCAGAGATATCCAATCCTTAAAGAAACCTTTGGGGTACCTGGTAGGGTCTCCAGAGCTTCCGCAGCCTCGAGGCTGGTCCGTTATCGGAATTTCAGCCGTCGATGCATCCACCAAAATATCGGCTTTGTCTTCTCGATGCCAGGCTGCTATAGCGTCGACTGGGGTGTTTGTCCAGGTGTTCGGTAGCAGGATGTGAATTTGACCAAACCGCAAACCCCCTGAACCTGGCCGTTCCGTGGCCTTTTGCAGAATGCGAGAGGCTTCGATGAAGGCATTCTAATAAACAAGGATTGAAGATTGCTTATATGAACATATAAACAATAATCCATGTCTTCAATATTTACATTTTGCAATATACTATATATACATATAATGCTTAATATAATTGTGATCCCCATTTGAAAATTCAAGATGCAGTCAATAAATAGCATTGAATTGTCCATGTCAACCTTAATGAATCATGCGCTATTTTGGAAAATACTCAATAATCAGTACCGTAGCCTCAATATGACACCCCTCCCCCCTCCTTAGGGGACAGTAAAAAATTTTACTACACATTTCATAAGTATTTTATTATATAAGCTGGAATAAATACAGTACAAATTTACGCTACGACACTGGTATCATATACTTGTCGCTATTCTATTCCTAAATACTTAGATATTTATAAAGTGAGAACAAAACTTATATAAGAAAATTATTAATAGATTAGAATAATCATATATATATATGTAGTACAAAACTGTCAACCACCATGATTGTGTGCACAACGTAGGTAAATCTTAATATATTTTATACGGAATTGCTTCATTATACTACTCAATAAACATCTATTCATTAAAATAAATTGAGGGTAAAACTTGCCACAAAACAATACTTGCAATTTTTTTATGATTAATTTAATTAACAACATTCGTGTATAAGTTTAATGAAACTTGTGAATCAGCTGCCACCAATTTTATATACTTTTAAAAATATGCACTAAAATTAATTTTAAATGTCAATAATATTATAACGATAATAAATTACAGCTTGTTTACCTTAATTTGGAGTACAAGACTTGAATCCTCAGAGACTTCTTCACGAACTGCTATTACAAGGTTTTGATAAGCCCCGTCAGTTGAGACCGTGACTCTGGAAGCTTGGGGGAAGCCAAAAAGGCTTCCGAGAACGAACCAAAGCGAAAAAAAAAACCAATGCATATCCACGTATTCATATAAAAAGAAGATGAATTCAATGCATGTCAAGGCTTTATATATACTGATATAGAATACTTGGATCAAACTATATATCCGCATGGTACAAATGATGATCTTCAATCCTCTAATAAAGTGGTCCTAAATCTATTTTAAGTTTATATAAACTAATATATTCATATCGAAAATATGTTGTTATTCAGTAGTTTAGTAAATTTATAAATATTTGGAATGTAATTATTTATATCTTTGAAACATCCGCTATATATATGAATATAATATTGATATCCGTGTAATTTGGTACGTATTGAAATGTACGAAATTATCATACAAGCTAAATGTGTTATAATATGCTTTTTTTAACTAATTAATTTTCGAATATAAAGTGTTCTCAAATTATTAGGTCGCTTTTTTAAACGGAAAACACCTATTAATAGTGAACTTTATCATTGTTTCAATTAAATTGAAATTGAAACTGAAAATAGAATGAATTTATTTTATTTTAAATGAGATCATTTCTATCTTAATAAGGTAATTAATCATAGTGTTTCTTACTTTTATTTAACCAGTTTTTCGAAATTGGCTTATATTAATATAAATAGATATATATATATATATATATTGATATTGATATTGATATATTAATGACAATTTACATTTTTAAATATAAATCAATATCGAATTCTTTATCCAAAACACTATAATACTATTATATATTATTGCACAGTTATTGATGATTCAGTTATTACATTAAAATGTAGAAATATCAAACAGAAACATACGATTAGACGTTTACCATTATTTATGTGTGTGTTAATAATTTATATATATGTAAAATATTAGACATTTAATTTCAATATGTACGCACTATTTACCAATACGCATCAAAGAAGAAAATAAAGCGTATATTTAAGACGAAATATTCGAATATATTCAAATACATGCCAAATATACATTCTATTTTAGAAAAATTCGAAAGTTGAATAAAACATTTCAAAGTCAAATTTTATATCGAGTAAATAAACACATGTATATTAGCTATATTTAAAATATAATTAATTATGTTAATCTTTCTAAAGATAGTACCTACAATATTTCCACTTGAAGTTGAAAAATATGTTGAAAAACAAAACTTAACAGAATTATACCGATAATATTTTCTTTAAATGTGTAATAAGATCGTGAACTATGATTAAAAAAATTATAACAATATATAAGACACCGCAAATGTGATTAATTTCCACGAGAATTATAAATTTCATTAAATTATTATGATTCACACAATATTAATCAAAATATAAATATAAAATGTTATACCTAATTATCCTTTTTGTACTCATAGCTTTTTTCAATAAAATAAAATTATATTATCACAGAGTAATAATAGTAAAACTAATATCATTATTACTAGTTTGGATAGCATAATTGGAAAAACTCCAAATGGTACCCGCCCCATTAAAATTACTTTTGATTCCGTAGAATCCAAGATAACGTCTGTTAACAAGGAAAGAAAAAGTCAACTTCATAAGGAGAAAATATTCATCAACAATGACGAAACGCCGCTGTCCAGAAGAAAAAACGTCAGACTTCGATCTAAAATGAAGGATCTCATTCAACTTCACCCAGACAAAACGATTACTCTTGCTAAAAGAAAGCTATCCGTCGATAATGTCATCGTAGATGCTTTCAACATCGTCAACAACTTCAAAATTATCATTATGTGGAAATTGAAAAAATAATTGTAATATACTGCCCTCCTTATTGTACATATAACCTCCACCTCCCATCAGCAATTTGAATTAGAATTCCTTATTGTTTACTACACCAATATCTGTCTCCTCTTAAATAAAATTGATTATATTAGAGCCTCGACTACTACTTAAAGCACGGACATTATGTTCTTAGCTGAAACATGATTATTTCCTCTTATTACTGGTAACCTTATCCATATGTATGGTATCATTCTCTAACACACGTAGAAGCAAAGCAAGTCTAACAATACAAATCCAGAGTGATACAGTGAAAGTAAGATGTCTTGGCATGGTTGATGAGATAAAGAAAAGTGACCACCCTATGAAAGAAAGCTTCCAGATTCTCCCAAGTGGCAAAAGATTTTCAGTTTTATTCACCCCTCAAGCAATCTTGTTATGAAATGCTCAATAAACTTCTTCTTTTTCATTTTGATGTACACCATATTCAACTGTTAAAGAGTAAAGTAGGCAGTTTTTTATAATAAATTAAATTTGTATACTATACTTTAACTGTTGTTATATTTATTTGTACTCATATGTTTTCAGTTTATGTTCTCCTGCTATTGTACAATAATTCCAATTTTTTTAAATAAAGTACTTGTCTATCTATCATATACCTAACTACACTATTTTCAAGGGTGATCGTACCGATTCCGATCGAATCAGTCGATGTGTCTGTATTAGGGTTCATAATGCCATTCCTGCTAAACGTATTCCCCTTCCTAATAACATTAACAACCTTTGGATCAACTTAAAAAAATTCATCGTTTGTATATATATCCCTCCCATCTTATGTTCTGCTTTTTAAAAGACTATATTCTCCCATTTATACTCTCTCAGACCTAACCCACATTTTTGTATTCCTGGCGATTTCAAAGACTTTAAAATCCACTATCTGTCCTCTTACATAGATTTATTGACACGGTTCTTAGACCCACCAGAGCTAATGTAACTCTCGACCATATACTCATTAGTACTGGACTTCAATCCTCATATCATCTCCTCTGTTTAATTGGCCCACCTATAATAGCTGCTTCCGACCACTAAAATAATCTTGAAACTAATTCGTCCCACAATTAGAAATCCCGTGAAAGTTAGCATATATGACTTCAGTAAGTCAATCTTTTCTTATTTAGAAAGAAGCTTGACAAAATAAATGTATCCCCTTTCTGCAGATTTAATGAACTAGTTGACGTCAAATTTGATCAATTCTATGACAATATCAAACTTGCCCCTAATTTATATACCGCCACATTACGTCTACATGACAGAAAAATATAAACCGGGGATCACACCATTAACAAAACATTTCATTAATCTTCGGTGGAACGCGTTCAGAACTAAAAACTTTCAATGAACATTACAAAAGAAAGATTAAACTGGGAATTGTCAACTCAAACATTCTAAAGGACTCCGGAATGTGGCTAATCAAGTTATTGCTTAAAAAATCTGATGGGGTCCTCTCTGACTGCTCTCAAGAAACCACAGATACCCTCTTAGCAATTTTTATGTAGCTTTTAATTCTGTACAATCAACATTAAATTTGTCTCAGTTTCAAGATAACTTCCTTAACTGGATTCCAAAACTGACCATTGAGGACACAATTGACGCTCTCATTAAGCTCCGTAAAACTGCCACAGTCAGCGACGATCTCCCCTACATCTTACAGGTCACGATCTTCTAGGCGGACCTCCTATACTTAACTCCTCAATGTATCGTTTCAAATTCGAAAAGTTCGCACACGCTGGAAAACTGCTAATATCATTTCTCTTCCCAAAATAAATCCTCCTAATGTAAATGAATTGAGATCGATCTCACTTCTTCCCATTCCAGCTCAAGTTTTGGAGCGTTTCCTTTTAAAGCACAGTAAACACTTATTATTATTAATATACTAGGATATACAAATTGGCTTCAAACCAAACTCTTTTTGATGATAATTATGAATTCACCTGGAACAATCATATTGAGTCTCTCGTCCGATCTGCGTATCGCCGAATCTATGCCATGTTAAAACACCTTTTGAAAAATCCAACTTTATTAACATCAATTTTTCAATGATTTGATCTGTTTAGGAATATTCCTGCCAAGTGTTTGTTGGAATAAATACGAAACTGTCAAGTAATCTCGACTTCATCCAAATAAGATGTCACAGAGTAATCTGCAATGAAGATTGTCGACTGACCTGACTATCTCCCATCCTTACGTGACCGTCGAAATTAGCTTGCGATTCAACTTTTTTGATAGACACGGAATAGCAAACACCCACTCAATCGTGTATTTCCGCAAAAACTTCATTTCACCGATAAAATATCAATTCCTCCTTGTAAAACAAATAGACGTCTCAAAGCCTTCGTTGCTCATACAAGTATTGTATTTAACAATCAAGGACTACTAGAAATACTTTTTAGTAATTTTTGTAGATAGTCCTTGTTAGCAATATAACCTAATTTGTTTGTTGTTGCTTTATTATTTTTCTCTTTCGTATTTTCTTTTACTGAACTCATACTGAAGCCATATTAACTACTTTTTATTCTCATTTTACTACATACACTAATTATTATTTTATTTTTTTTTATCATCATTATTATTATTATTATTATTATTATTAT
>JAYRBW010061834.1:0-10186 GCA_036023295.1 Invenusta paracnida | reverse complement strand
TCATTTATCGTGATGCTTTGCTTCTTAGTATGCGTGTCCATTTTTATTAATTCTAATCTAAGCAAGGAAATGAATATATTCTATGTCTCTGTACAGATTAATGTACTAATAAATATAAGAAAAATAAAAATTCAATGGATTTGCAAATTGCAATTTAAATGCCAGCTCAATTAATATTATTTTTCAACTATATTTATTGATTAGACTAATCTACTATGAGCAAAGAGGAGAACACGATTTTAAAAATAGACTAGTCTAATCTAACCGTAGTGTAGTAAAGTCTAATATATTAGATTAGATAAGACTAATCTGGAGAATACGCGCACAATTTAACTGTACAATAAGTATTTTACTTATAACAAAACGTCATACATTATTCTAAACTCATTATATTTCCGTGATATTCAATATTATATATATTGTTATATATCAATTTCTCCAAATCTAGACCTTAAAATTTATATATCTGTGATATATCATTATCAATTTCAGTTAATCTTTATTATTGGTAAATTTGTATTATCTCTACAACAAACAAACAATTTAATTTAAAAATCAATTATATAAATTATAAATTCAACTAAAATGTTATTTAATAATCAAAGATATCTTATTGACATATGTATACCCGAGTATTTTTCTTCATTTGAATATTTTTAAACAAAATTTCAACTACTTTATACATATTTTTATACATATATTATTTATTGTGTAGAATTGTTGATAATGAATAAGATTACTTATTATAGGGCTGGCGGTTATAAACAGTAACAAGCTTATTTTATAGCATACGTTTAATAACTAGTCAATTTTTCATTTGCATGAAACCGAATAGATCATATGTTACATAACTGTTTTGCATCTATTGTGTACACATTTAACAACAGCATAAACCAGTTTAAGAAAGATTATTTAAATTTCGAGTTTATGCAAAGGAAAATTGCCTTTATTAAAAGTATGCCATAAAATATACTTATTGTGGTTTATAACCACCGGCCCTGTATAAGGAAAATTATTAAATACACAAACTATACTGTATTATGTCTATCTATAGTGTTCATTTATTTTATTAATGTAAATACCAAACATTATTAAATACATAAACTATACTGTATTGTATCCATAGTGTTCATTTATTTTATTAATTTAAATACCAAAAATTATTAAAATACTGTCATACATATTATGCCTTTAAACAAAACCATATAGTGCCATTTTTGGGGAATAGCCCACCCAGATATTAAAATATTGCATGTCTGTAACAAAAATTATCAAAATAAAACCATATTTTTTACATTATTATATATAACTGAAATAGATGCCACAACCAACCAATTTATTACTGTAAAATGAAATTCAATAAAGCATGCCACTTTACTTTATATCTCATTTGAAAAATGTAATGGTGGTGATGATGATAATCTGTGATTACAGATGATAACATTTTATGAAAATGAAAATAATACATGTATAATGCCATTGGACATGGTTTCCTTAATCTTATCACCCATAAAAACGACGTTTTCTCGATATAAACGGCAAAGTTATCTTATTATTGGCTGTATTTTTATGACTCTGTCGTTTTTTTGGGGATATAGGCTTCTTTTTATCAGATTATCAGAAGATACAAACATAAATATAGGAACATACATCTATAACATGAAACATACCATGAAACAATCTACCGTCCAGAGGAAAAAGTTTTCGCCGATGACTGAATTTTAAATACATCAATACATAATGAATTGAAGACAAACAAAGTAAATTTGTTTATAAAAAAGAATAGATAAAATACAATTTTCCCATTATAAAATGATTTATATTTACCATTGTAAAGAACACAATACAATATATTAGTAGTAATTAAACATAATAATATGTGGATTGTACATGTATATATATATTTTTTTTATAAGTAAGGCTAATTAACTTAACTGAAATGCCTATTAATTAATACGATTCTAAAATTCTATAAAAATATGATATATTTCCTAACCATTTTTAAGTATATTAACATTTAAAAACATTTCAATAATTCCTATGTAATTATCTAGTAAACAAATTTCACTAAATAAACTATAAAGTAAATTTTTTTATAAAATATAATAGAAACAATAAATTATATTCCATTATAAAATAATTTATACTAACCATCGTAAAGAACACAATATATATTAATAGTAATTAAAAATAAAATATATGTGCATTTTAATATACATATATATATTTATTTATTTTATAAGTAAGGCTATTAAACCTAACTGAAATACCTATTAATTGATAGCATTATCACATGCATCGTATAATATATAATTTTCAATTACCTTTAAATTACCAATAATTTAAAAATATATTAAAAAACTAGCGGTTTTTAACATATTTTTAATCTGCTTTCATTGGTTTGCATATGATATATATTTTTAAGCAATACAGGGTTTTTAAACATTTATGGCTTTTGATCAGATAAGACAAAGCCTTATCCTGCATGCTAAGTTATTCTACACTGTTTTTGCATATACTATAAAATAATAGTATAGACATTCAACAACTTACATAAATATATTATGTGAGTTTTATTTCAATTTTCGGAGATATTACAAAAGAAAGACGATATTGAATATTCCAAATTTTAAAATGTCAGGCATATATGAAGTTGGCAATTGGATTACATCTGAATGATGTCATATTTTCACTTTTCAAATTTTCATGCATGTGTATAATTTGTAATGTACACATATTATATGTTTTCCTTTTCTGTAATTTATATTTGTTATGATTGATCAAATTATAGTGTTATTATATTCACGTTTATTTCTCGTTTTCTGTTTATCTTTATTTAAACGTTTATCACGTTTATCTTTCAAATTTTAACAGATCTTGAGACCATAATGTTGACGCTAATACGAAATTTCATTTTGGGCATAATGGCTATCTTTCGTCGGCTCCTCTGTTTTCTCAACATTCGACGGACTCGGCGTGATTCAGGCGATACACTTTTACCTTTACACCACAAATCGCCTTCTTCCGGCGGTACTATTGGTCATGGAGGTGGCATAGCATCTGCTTCTCAACTGCAACCTTTGATTGGTAGTGACCAACACAGCTCTTTTATGCAAGAGTCTGACGGTGGGTATTGTGTGTATTTTTAACTAATTGACATGCTGCGTTTCGTTTATTTGTTTGGTAGTATTTGCAGATATTGAATAATATTAATGGGTTATATAAATCTGCGATATAAAGGGTCTATAGCAAAGACAACTGGAGCTCCTTCAGTTTACAGTAATTTTACTATTGAGACGAAAGTAAATACAAATAACCTAATGTGGTGTTCATAATTTTCTTTTCTTTTTCACTATCTGAATGATTATATCGGATTTTGATTGGCATCCCTAGTTTGTATATTCAATATTAATAGTCCTGTGTTTTTAACAAAATATGATGTCTTTTTCTACTTGTTGTCCTTTTTATTGTTCAAAATGATTTTTTAAATTTTATAATTAGTTATAAGCTTTATTTTTTTCTCAATAAGAATCCTCAATAGTATAATGGGATTAATCAGACTTATCAATACCTCAGCTAAATACTATAACGTTGACAATTACCATCATTGTATAGTACTCAGAAACCTGAACTATTTGATACATTATCTAGTTTCGATCTTTATTGTATTGTTATACTATTTCACTTATATCGGTAACTCCTGCTTTCTTGACTTTTTAATTCAAGTTATTATGGCTACTGTGCAATTGGTTACTTTTAATGCCAAATTTTATTTTTGATAAACTTATTAAATCTTTATATAAAAGAGTTAATTTTGATAACATATTATATATTTTCACGAAACTCTGAAACTATTTGGCTCATTGTTACCTCTTTTTAAGATTGATAATAACATGATACTATAATATATAAAGTCGACATTTTACAGAGAATATTTTTGTATACCCTCTGGAAAATGTCGACTTTATATATTACAGTATCACAGTATCGTGTTATTATCAATTTTCATAATATTTGTAACTCGTGCTTGTCATTGTGTTTATAACTGTTTTTAAACATTTTATCACATCGTCATTAATTCATTTAATATATGTAAACACTCCTGACCATCAGCTCTTCATTAACTAATTTCTGTCGCCCTTGTAATATTTATACTTCTCACTTATACTGTTTTTCATCAACACCCCAATATTCTAGAATTTATTATAAACAGATTTTTAGTAAGTAACTTTGGAGGAGTTTGTAAAACTGGCAGATCCAACTTTAGTCCGTCTACCTCATCGTATTATCAATAAAAATGTATTGGTAATCATTTGTCTTATTGGGCTCACATATTTCAAGTATTATTGTATTGTTTTTAACAACAGTAATATAATAAAGGAAGTATGACTGTAGTGCTCTATCAAATCAGTTAAATACACTGCCGAGGCTCCTCAGCTCCGCACCTTATTAGCTTTCTAGTGTATTACTTTGAAAATCATATTCTGCTTTTGATTTGCTTTAATTTTGTGTCCTGGACTATGACTTTATGTAGTTAACATACGACAGCCACGAGCATGAATTAACATGCGATCATTTCCTAGGCTTCAATTCGTTGTTATATTTGTACATGTATTAATGGTAAATGTCTGCTTCTATTTATGGCTTGGTTTGGTATATTGAATGTTTTGAGTGAAGATATTCTAAAATGTTTAAATTTGAATCATGTTAAGAAGCCTAGAAACGCCAGAAAATGTTGATCTATGGTGTAAAATTTTAATAGTACCTCATGTTTATGACCAGGATTAGAAGGAAAATCTTATAATTATATCCTATAATATTGCGCAATGAGTAGAAGCAATGCATTTAAAATACCTATTAAATTTATTTGTATGAACCAAATACTTTTAGTTGTGGCTAATTTGGTTTTCTGTGATGTAATGATTAAATTGAATCATTTCGATTCTATAATTGAGAGTTTATTTTAATAATTATATTTATTTAGATGATAACTCTTAAAAGGAATCAAATCCGAGACAGTGGTGATTTCTTTGTAACAGTTATATCATTAGTTGTCCTCATGTTATCAAAAATGTACTACTAATTACAAATTATAATCAGTTCATTATAAAATAAACTATACTAATTGGCAAAGGGAGACAGACATCACTGATATAATAAGTCCATTGTTGGATCCATTTCTTGTTCGTGATAGAACACTATGTTGGCTGGGATGACTGGGGATCCGAAAAGCCCGCTTGCAATGGGAGTGCTGGTCCTGGCAGTGGTCACGGTCCAACCGGATACGGTCACTCTAGTGGCGGTGGGGTAAGAGGGGTGGGAACGGGTTTAAGCAGTCCGCGCTATCCGCAACACTCAAACAACCATCGTGGGGGACCTGCTCAGATGACTGCCACACCGGGCGAAGATCCAAAAATATTCGAATTCTTCAAGGAGATTGAACCCAAGGTGTCTAAAACTAAAAAGGTAACTTCTCCTGACTTTTTAGCCAGTAGCAATATTAATACTATAATTCTATAGTTAATTCATCTTTAACGAGCGCTATGCTCAGTCTCAAACTATAGTGTTTTATACTATTGCATATAAATTTATATAATTCTAAAGTCAAGATAAGGGTAATAAAGGTACATAAGTCTTATCCATAGTGCTGACTCTTCACCCAAATTATAAATGTACCTAACCATTTTTGTTGAATAATTCCGAATTAAAAATGGAAAATTTAAGTGCATTATATTTTAATAGTTTTTGATTTCATTATGATCAAAACAGGAATACCGCTGAATTGATATTTCCTTTGGTTATTGTTTTTTACCAAGATACATTACCAAAATGTATACAAATATTCATATTTGCACAAAAATATGTTTTTCATAATGCTGTAGAATGCATTTATTCATAAAATATAGTTTTACAGCTATACTAAATTTACTAGGCGTGCATTATATTGGTAAAAATTACATTTACAACATTATAACATTTATTGCACCATCGACTTCAATGATGCCCTAAAGATGTACATCGGGATTTTATAGACAAATTTACTTAAGTTTGAGAGCATATTATGAATGCTTTTTATGTTGATTAATTAGTGACTATTTACCTTCGTTATAAAAAATAATATACCCTTATTAAAGTCATTTGCGAACTTAGTGGGTAACACGAAATCTTGTTTTGTAATGCTGCAGTACCATTTCCTATGATTATAGTCATGTCTAGAACAGGGCTGTCTTATTTTGTATAGTATTTGTTGGGGGTAGTTATTAGCATAATATGGTCACCAAAATGAAGAATTTTAAGGTATGCTAAAGTATTAAAATGTTTTCTGTCATATAACCAGTTACAACTTTCTGTACACACA
The DNA here is from genome assembly GCA_036023295.1 of Invenusta paracnida. NCBI lineage: Eukaryota > Metazoa > Platyhelminthes > Proseriata > Coelogynoporidae > Invenusta > Invenusta paracnida. The sequence continues at coordinate 3,828 of JAYRBW010061834.1, read as the reverse complement.
ATTCAAAAGTTATGTTCAATTCTCATAGTTACAAATAATATTTTTCTTTATTTCATCACATTGATAAAATAGCAACACGTTCTATAAGTTTTGGATTTCTTTGGATAAATCCGTCAAAATAAAGGGTTCTCACTTATAGCATCGTGACTTCTTCCAATGTTGCTGTATTCGATAATTTGATGTCTTTTTTATTCTGTAGATTGTAATTACTTTGAATAAAATGGTAATGTGTCGTTTTTTCGATTAATTTACAAATAATTTCAATATCTATTCTATTTGATAGTCTAATTTGTTACACTCTTCTAATTCGGCGATATTTTGATTTCCTCCATAACTCAGATAGTATTACTGAATTTGTAGTAAATTTAATACATACATTATTTATATAATTTTTATTTGTACAAAAATATAAATTTAAAGGTCAATTTCGAACTGTATTTGTAAAGAAAATTGCATTTAAAAAAGGTGATGGTGCGTGAAGCGGTGAGAACATCCTCGCTACTTATCCATAAACTGTTTTAGTCACATTTTGAGTATATACCTACTTAACGATCTCAAGCATTACTTGCCAATTAACTTTTATCAATGACTACAATTCCACCAAGTAATTATTTTATTATAATATATAGAATATTGTTGAGGCATTCAGAAAAGTCCAGTAATTTTGTGATAACCAAACTTCAGCAATACTGTACAGTATGCCTAATTTCTTTTCCTAGAAAAATACCGGAATTTACATGTTTTAAAGTCTCACCAAACCTGTATATAAATCTTCAAACGATAGGTAATTAACTGCAGTTTTATTATCTATTTTAGCACTATATCGGTCATGACAGTCCTCGCCTTCAAGCCTCGAAGTTTGCAGTTCAAGAAAATACAACATTTAGTGATCCAGTAAGTGTGTTAATGCAGTAGAAAGATTTAAATGCGATAACATTTTCAAGTTTAAAAAAAATGCTTGTAAATTACTTTTATTTGCATGAGTATAACTGGAAGACTTTGTCTTAACCATTATGTGAAGATTATTTTTAATTTGCATTATTTGGGCTTTCGAAATTCTACCTTTGTGACAAATTTGGCTTTAATAGCTCTAATAAGAGCCGTTGTTACAAAGCCCGAAATGATACATTGACAGGCGTGTGCTCTATCTAGTTGGTGTTTTGACAATCTACTCAGTGAACAAAGGTAGATATCAAAATATATGGTTAAATGTTAAAAATATATGTGTGCAACTCATAAACTTTTGATTAAAATCGGTGTTGCAAATATATCAGAATGAAATACTTTCAATAGTAAATACGGCTGCATAATAAATAAATTGTTATTTACACTGATAAAAGGAACGGGTGAAGGGTTTTGTGTGAGATGTAATGTAAAAAGCTTCAAAAGCAAGACAGAGATGGTAATATGAAAGTGAGTCATTTTTTTATGCTCCATGTCGTTGGTGTCTGAGATGTATCTATTAAATGTCTGGTGTCCATCTATTAATATTATTATTAACAAATATTGTGTCAAAACGTTTGTACGATCAAATTTTATCTTTGGTTACTACCATCATAGTCATCTTTACTCGAAACATTTTAACTGGCTACTTCATAAGAAAGTTCATCGGTAAAGTCGTAGATACAAACAATCATATTGCTACTTTTGATTGGTTTAAATTATATATTTATATACACCATTAAATGAACCAGGAAAACATTTATAAACGTTTAGTATTATTGTGTATCTCTAATTGTTTTATAGAATATTACATGATGACTATTTTACTTATGTTTAACCCAGGTTAATGTGTGCTGTATTATTATTATTATTAGCTATTGTAGGTACTATACAATTCAACTTTTTAACTACATACATATTGTATTGTCTGAATAAAAATATACCAGCCTTCATTTTTTTGTAAAGTGGTATGAAAAAATATTCCCATTGTCCCCCATACCATGTTTCGTTTTTCAAATAATGAAGTCTTATTTAAAAATTCGTACAGATAAGTATTTCAAAATTGTTATCTTTAGAAGAAAACTGTCTGTAAATTATTGTACTTAATGCATGTAGTTTTTTCGTATTACAAATTAATTTTTCTCTATATCATGAATTTATATCACTGTTTACTTTTAGTTTCCCACTGCATCATTACCTTGCTGCGTTACTTTTCAGTCGGCAGAACTGGGTGCATGGAATGAAAACGAAGGATGGGACATCGACGAACATGCCGTGAAAGTACCTACAATAGGAGCAGTCCGTCTCTCCTGAAATGTACATTAGCCATCGTTTTTGGATTTATTCTTAAATTACTCTTTTTTGAAGATCGAAATGTCAGATACGTATACAAAATTTGCACTGTCTCATTTGGTTGTGTATAATAGTTAACATTAAATCAGCACATACCTTGTTCAGTCACACAATTTGTTTGTAACAAACTGTTTACGCTTTTTACTTATAACAATATTCTTAATTCCCGCAACGTTACACTTCGCTAGTTGTATAATAATGCAACTACTCTTGTAGTAAAATTTAATTTAGCGAATTTACAAATTAGATGATAATATTTTCTTGTACAATTTTATAACATAACATATAATTTATGTTTTTGTTTTAAACGAAGTTTGATGAGCAATACGTTCATTTATTTGGATATATTTTCTCACAATAATAATAATAATTACAAAATGTAACAACGAAAAAATTATTTTAACATCAATTTATAAATAAAACTTATATTTAATTAATTAACCTAAAACTCTTTTCATCGTGATTATTTCATGAACATTTTAATTTGCCCATTTTAAGTCTATTACATTTTCTTACGCTGTTATTATTCTCAAACTATCTACTACCATTTCTAAGAAAATAATTATTGCTCATTTTAAATGTTATTACTATCCAATTGTAAAAATATGAAAATATTATATTTAAATTTGTTTACACAAATTAACACTTACTATAATTTTATATATTAACGGATATTCTCATTATTGACTGCGTTAGATTGGGTCATAAGACAAAGGATTTATAAAATTTTATTGTAAATCATGCATGATCTCGCGGAAGAATTTATACAGTTTTAATATAAATCATGCATGATTTTGACTGTCATAAACAAATCACATCCCTATATGTCCACCTTAACAAATATGTGAATAACTAAACAAACATTAGTGTTACATTTGGAGGTAAGTCAAACTTCGGTATGATTGTTGTACATCAGATAGAGGTTGCTTTACCTTACATGTTTGGTAGTGATTTTTATTCTATATATCACCAGCACTGTATAGATACACTAAGTTGTTCAAATGTGGCAATTGTACATTTTTATTTTATATAACACTTTAAAAATACAAAAACAACTGCGTTTATGCCCAACTCTTTTATGTTGGTTTCTTTGTGTGTGCTTGTGTACTTTTGTTTCCGTGTTTGTTTTTATTACAATTTTGTGTATTGTACATAATCAAATAAAATCCTAAATATTCATAATTTCAGTACAATGTGTAGGATTGAACCGTAAACTTTTAAATAAAACATATATTTTTAAGCCAATTTTAGTAGACAACGTGTCGTTTATTATATTCTTCGTCAATAGGTTTATACTAGCAGTCTATTTTCAAATTAAAGAAGCCAAAATAATGTAAATACACAAAAGGGCACAATAAGGCTACATTTTGATGACATCATGGACTGAATCTCGATTTAGAACGATTCGATTGCAGATACCGTATTTCCGCGTATAAGCCCCCCCCCCTGTGAACCCAATTTTTGCCCCTCAAAGTCAGGGGGGGGCTTATACGTGAGTACAAAAAATCAAAACAAATTTAGATCCAAAAATTT
>JAYRBW010061833.1:0-10186 GCA_036023295.1 Invenusta paracnida | reverse complement strand
GTCAAATATATTTTTAAAGAGCTAACACATTTTAAGCTTATTTCAATTCTTTTATGATATGAGCTAACACACTTTTTACCATTTTTGGCTAATAATAATGTACATATAATGAGAACAAAATTTCAAACGCCACATAAATCTGACAGCTATACAAACAAACAATTTGTTTTAAGTAGATACATATACGACTAAAAATAAGGTATTCAACTAATTATAATTAATCAATAAATTAATAGTAAGGTGTATTTTTATTGTACTCTTATCCTATACGGATGTTTACTTCACATGTGTTATGCAAAACTGAATTGGCCATTCATTCTGGCCCATATAGAGTATAATATACATAATTTTAGACAGACACAAAATCGCTTTCGTTTAAAATATTTCTGCTGAATTTTCAGTTATAAAGTTTGAACTTTCTTTAGAAATAACCTTGAGACCCAAACTAAAAATTGTTTCTGATTTTGTCTATTCGCATAATCACATTAAAACGTTTAGAATCATTTAAAGATATATAAAGTATTACAATATGCCCATAAATAGCGCATATTTCAGCAAAGAATTTGGATAGAATCAAGGTTATACAGGGCGAATATACTAATACTATACGAACTAATACCAGTATGCGACAAAACTATTCTTTCACAAACAAGGTACACAATGCTTCAGTTGTAATGTTTTGGCGACACATGATAAAATACAGCATTACTTCGAGGTAATAACTACGGAGATAATTCAAAACTGGATACTTCTCGAAAACCCCCTCTCCCTCTTGACTAAAATACATTCTGTCCGAGTGTCAATTAAAGTGGTAGTGGCAACGATAAGATATCAAAAAGGTGGGTGGAGGCGTGTTCTTAGCAATGACGGCTAAATACTAACAATTATTCCACTTGAGAATAAACCCTCAATGCTTCTAGAGTCTGGTATGTGTACCCAAGTACTGTGCGTGTAGACAATCACATATCTAGAAAAATATTTGGCACAACACTAATTAAAAACTAGGACCAACCGCTTGTACAGTAACTGTAAGAACACGACTTACTGTGAAATAGAATTATAGGATTGAAACATGCAGTACTATAATGTTAGCTTTACATTGTAGATAATAAGTAGAATACACTACTCTAAAATCTACCTGGATAAAATACATAAAAGAAAAGGAAAGATGTGCGTAAAATTGTATAATCGTATGTATTTATGTGTGTTTACTAAGTTAAATAAACAAAATAATTCTTCGAAGGTAAAACATGAACTAGTCTAAAATATTTCTGAAATGTTAAGAAATATGTTATAATGACAGGTCATGAAGCTTAAAATTTGAATATCTCTGTAGAAAAAAAAAGCACACATCATTACTCAAATTAACTTATAAATAACGAAAACTGCTGACACAAGAATCAAAATAATTAAAAAATGTGAAATAAAATGAAAAATGTATATAATAAACGATGAAAGTAAAATAAAAACTTTTATAAAAATAGGTAGCTAACATTTTAATAAACTAGGTAAAGAAAAATATTAATGTAAAAATAAAAATGAAAAATAAAGCGGAAAATGAAATGTTTAAACAATTAACAATATATGCTTAAATAGCACAAAAATCAGAAGGAACCCTAACTAAATTTGCAAACAGAGGCCTATTATACCCACACAAGAAAAATAAAGAAAAAGAAAATAAACAATATTCGTATATGTAGACAAATAAAGGGTAGAATGCAAAAACTATCCTAACTTGAGGAGCTCCTGCAACAGATTTTTAAATGAATAAAAATGAAACGAATGTCCATGAATGAGAAAATGGGTTTAAAACCTCATTGTAGTTCATTTTAAGTCCTATTTGCATAGTATTATTTCAAGTTGGAGTTATTCCTCAAGATCTAAAGGAGCTCTTAGAGTTAGGACAGTTTTCAGATTCCTACACCGTAAAGATAACGCGAATCATTTATAATATCTTTATAACGAATTAAAAAGAGGAAAAAAATGGAGGAAGATATAAACAGAGAACAAAGAATGGAAGTTGTCTGGACTTACCGAAACGCTCGTAGGAGTGTCAAGTAGATGTTTAAACAGAGCCTGATTTTCCGAAGAGATATCGCGGAAGACCTCACGCACATCGGAAACCTCAGAAACACAGGTCCTTAGCTCCGACAGAAGGGCAGCAGCTGACTCCTCATCTCCCTCACCCCAGTAGTCCACTACTGTCCGTTCCTCGCCTGTTGTCTTCTGATTGGTGGAGAAAAGGGGCTGCTTTGTGCTGGAACTATTGATTACACTAGTGGCTGTACCGATGATAGAGCTGATATTGCTGTTGCTGGGATGTTGCTGTTCACCACCAACTCGGGAGAGCAGCATTTCATTTTCTGTTCCAGTGGAAAAAACAATAAAAAAAGGGGAATGAATTAAAAGCCACACACAAATTTTACATAATATGGGGGTGTTAAAGCGATCAATATATTGAGTCTATTGGAAAATATAAGTAAACACTTACCCACTTATGTCTAAACACAATAACATCAAAGATATTGATAAAAGTTTCATGGCCAAAATTTAAATATTAAAATAAATATAAAACTATATTAAAAAAATACAACAAAAAAGGAAATGATAAAACTTAGTTAACGTAAAAGCGTTTTACAATATTTTCTCAAATAAATATCACCAGCTAACTTATATAGGAGCGCATATTCTTGAAACACTTCTCGAAGCACATTAACCAATAACCAGCATAAACCATCATAAATGAACATTAAACAATATGAACATTCGAGCAATACAGTTGCATACAATTGATCAAATGAAACAATTTAACAGTTTGGTAAAACCAACAATGTAACTATTGAATTATTATTCATGTAATGTAAATTTAATATAATTAAATGCATGATAGGCTTGAATGAGCCAGAATTGTTTAATCCAAAAACTTGTGATATATAATTTAATAATAAATAAATGAAAAATTCATTTCAGCAATGTGTTTATAATATAACTTGGCTTAAAGTTACTCAAAGATTGAAACAGTCCCTGTATTTTCTAGATATCTACTAGAACCTAAAACTATTACAAATATTTTTTTACAATTTCTGATAAGATAAATAGTGTTTAAGTAAGATGTTTTTTAATGTTAATTCATTCTACAAATAATTATTTTTGATATTTAATATATTATATATAATTTGTCACTATATTTTTTTATTTAAGTGTCAATTAACACTTAACAGTTAAATAACAAATAAATGTTAGTGGATGTTTTTCAATTTATAGAATGCCCTAAATATACACTCAATAAGTAAAAGCAGGTATTATTTTAAAAATTATAGACTTATTATTATCTAATAATATGTTACAATGTTTTTAAATAACAACACTCCAATAAAAAATAAAAATCTTAAAATCATGCATAATTATTACATTAAAAAAATAATACAACATGATGTCAAATTTTTGTATCTTAATGGAATTTTTAAAGATTAAGCATATCTTACTTCTCATAATTTCATCTACTTCTTTCAAAGCAGATGCAAGTTGTTCACTCTTACTTAAGTGATTCATGGTTCTGGAAAAAGAAAATATTAAGAAATATGAATATACATTTAAAAACATATAGTGCAAAAACAAGGTGCATAAAAAGTAATTATTTAAAATGTATTATATACCAATATGTGTGTAACAAATTATAGTATTATCAGTCCATAACTACTGAAGATAAATTACAATATGTAACAAATTATATATCCAGTTAGAGTAAGCTTCTTTAATCAATTTTAGTTACAACAATGTTTTTTTTATATTTTAACATCCAGGCAATGCAAATTATTTGTAGTATAAAAGCACTTAAATACATTGAACAAAAAATAAATTATATATAACCAAATTAATTAAATATAACCAATTAAAGTAAAAAAAAGACAAAAATTAAATAAATACATATAAAACTAAATTTAGGTAAACCAGTGTTAAAAGATATTCTGGAGGATTGTAATTAACACAAAAAAATTCGAGGTTCCTTATTAAATATTAAAGATAACAAATATAATTAATATCCTTGAGTACTAAATTTAACTGAACTCTCTAATATTGACATTTCACTGTGAAATAAATGTTATGTATTTATTTTATTTTTTTTAAATAAAAATTTCTATCAAGAAAATGCTAAAATTTTAGAAAAATCTTTTATTAACAAATTCTAAACACAAGCATGATTATTGCCACCAATTCTGCTGAACCTTTTTTATAAAGAAATGATTTCTATTATAGCCCTAAAATAAATGTTAAAAATCATATGCATTATAGTATTTTTTCAACAACAAAAAAATTGATTTAAAAGAATTTTAAAAATCCTGTTATGAAAAAATCAAACAAACTATTATTTAAAGAAATTGTTTTTTGTCAATTTTAATTGGAAGTACAAGATTTGGATGCACATAAATATTTATTTCATATAAAACAATAATTAATAATAATAATTGTGTATCAAGATATCAGAAGACCATGGCATGATATCTAGAAATCTTTAAAACCAACAGGATATCTACATCAGTAAAAAAACAAATGACAAGATATCAACATGCCTGAGAAATGCACAACAAAATGCAGAGTAAAATATTGACATGACAGAAAAATGTGTTTTAAGACATCTAAATGACTTATAGTGTATAACAGGCCTTCTGTAAGGCTTATAATAGTGAGGCAAAATGTATGGAAAATGTATGATAGTAAAAAGTTTTATTTAGGCATTAAGATGTAAGAATAATTAAAATGTTAATGTTATTCATCCATCCAACAATGATATTGATCTTATCATGGAAAGTAAGAATGGCTATAATAATTGAGACTATTTTAATTATTAGTCTTTAAATAATAGTGGGTGAAAAAAGGCGATTGGATTTCACTTCTAGCATGAGGGCCAGCAGTTGAATGGATAGCATCTTTGCACAGTATATATGAGGAGGATGGTTTGAGACTATATTCAACTGATGAGATCTAATAAGATTAAAACTGGTCCTGTTCTGTTTCACCTCATGTTGGAAGTGATTGATAATCTTTATAAAATTAGTCTTTAGATATTATAACTGGATGGCCATATTTTACAAGGAAAAATTCAAGTATGTATATATTAGGAAAAAATTGTTTAAACTATATGTTTAAACTTTATGTGAATATAATTAATAGAATATTTATAATTAATACTGTAATACTAAAATATAATATAATGAATATTTGTAAAAAAAAGTTTTACTATATTGTTAAAATTTGTAATATTTGGGGATTAATTATTTTTTCAGATTCAACACAAAATACAATTTCCAGACTCAAAATAGTGAGAAAGAAAGGAAGAAACCTTCTTCCAAAACAGTGCCAGATTCAGTTTCTTGATTAAATGTAGCAAAAATCTTCTTCATAAAATCCAATGTTAGATTCAGTTTCCCGAATTACAACTTAGTAGAAAACCTTTGTCCAAACCTCAGTACAAGATTAGTATTCAAATTCAATGTACCAAAAAACTTTTTTCCTAATTCCAGTGCCAGATTCATGCTGAATTTAGTTTCCAAATTCAAAGAAATAAAACCTTCTTCCAAAACCCAGTGAGATATTTATGCTGGATTCAGTTTCCAGATTCATAGTAAAAAATACTTTCCTTATTCCAACAACAGATTCGAAGTAGTAAAAATCCGTATAACAAACCCCAGCACCAGATTCACACTATTCAGTTTTTAGATTCACTAAATTCCAATCTGGTGTTTGGGAGGTTTGAAGGTAACTGAATCTGGTACTGGGGTTTGGAAGATTTTCTACTACATTGAATTTAAAAACTGAATCTGGCACTGAAATCAGGAAAGGGTTTTTTCTACTTTGAATCTGGTCTTAATTTAGTACTGGGGTTTGAAATTTGTTTACTACTTTGGATTGGGAAATTGAATCTGGCACCGTGGTTTAGAATAAGGCATTTTATTAATTTGAATCTAGAGACTGAATCTAACATGAATGAAAAAACTGAATCTAGTGCTGGATCTGAAAAAATAATAATATTATTATATACTGTTAAAATTTTAGTAAATGTGTTGTTTACAATCTTGAAAGTTGTGCAGCACAATCATGGAATCTGATAATTGCAAATTAAGAAATAAAATATTTAAACAAATTTCATATATATATACCATATTTCTGTGTATCTGCCTCCCTTGTAAACATAATATTTTCCTCTCAAAGTCAGGAAGGGGGGGGGGTTAAATGTGAGTCCAAAAAAATTGGTTGGCATACCAACAGACCTCATCAAGAACAGTGGAAGAGCAGCAGTTCAGGCACTGCACATTTTAGTCAACAAAATATGGACTGAATGCCAATGGCCAGCAGATTGGAGAAGGCAAGAATTTGTTGTACTGCACAAATCAGGAAGCACCAAGGAATGTTCAAACTACCGTACAATAGCACTTATCAAACACGCCAGCAAAATTCTTCTAACAATCTTGCTCACCAGAATGACAAGAAAGATTGAAGAGGAGCTTCCAGACGAACAGTTAGGCTTCAGGATAGGGTATGGCACTGCTGACATGCTTGTCACCCTTCAAGGCTTAATAAAAAAGTAGCGGCAACAAATCAGCAAGCTTTCATCTTTTTTATAGACTATAATAGCAAGGCTTTTGACTCAGTAAGCCACACTCAGCTTTTCGAAATTATGCTTCAGATGGGCTTTCCAAAACATTTAGTAGCTTTGTTACAAAACCGTTATCAAGACCAGTCAGCCGTTGTCAGATGGAATGGGGCACATAGCGATCATTTCAAAATACAAAAAGGAGTTCGACAAGGTTGTATAATATCCGAGGACAATATTATTACGTTGTCCGCGATAATATCACCAGCACTCTTTAGCCTTTACACCGAACAAGTGATGTGGGAAGCAGAAGTAGATGATGATAGTGTGAAAGTTGGTGGCAAAACGATATCCAATCTTCGGTACGCTGACGACACCGTACTACTGTCACAAGATCAAAATCCAGAATCTCTTCTCTATAAAGTCAACGAGGTTGGCAAGAAACGTTTAGTAAATCTTAATATCAAGAAAACTAAGTTCATGGCCATCAAAAACACTATCACTAACATAACAATAAATGGAGAAATCGTGGAACAAGTTGAAAGATTCAAGTACCTTTCGTACCCGAAATGGAAGCTGTAAGACAGACATCCAATCAAGAATAGCTATGGCGAAGAAGAGAACTCTAGAACTCTCTTCAATTTTCAGAGACAGGGGTGTTAGAATGGAAGTAAAGTTGAAAATTGTGCGCGCTTTGATTTGGACCACTTTGATATATGGCGCAGAAGGGTGGACTCTTCTAAAAGCAGAAGAAAACAGAATAAAGGCAGCCGAGATGTGGATCTACCGTAGAATGCTGCAAATTAGTTGGACAGAGAGAAGAAGAAATGCAGACGTCATGGAAAAGCTTAAAGTAAGACCAGGGCTCTTAGGGTTGGTTCGCAAGAGGAAACTTGCCTATTTCGACCATACCAACAGACCTAACGGCTGCCAACTGGTAAAGACGGCTCTGCAAGGAGACATTGAAGGCACAAGAAGACAAGGACGACCACGAGCTCAATATCAAGACAATCTGACTAAATGGACCGGGAAAAGCGCAACAGTTTGCTGCAGAATGGCGCAAAATAGAAGAGCGTGGATAGACATCACCTAGAGAGCGGCATTTGGAAGAGGTGGTCAACATCACAACTGATGATGCCGGCAAACAACAACAACTGTGGTAGTTAACAGTGAGTAGTGGTATGGCAAAACAGATTCACTTTTACATAGTAAGTCACCCTTCTTCTCTATTATAATGAACTTTGATAAACAAACACCGCATTGGTAATATATGCGTATGGATTTTATCTGTCTATTTATTTACTTCGGTGTTAGCCCACCTACATGCTTAATTCGCATTTTTAGAAATAATTACCGACCGCAATGAATTGAACGCAACCCTGGAGTGTTCAAAAAGTACAACACAAGTCGATCGATAGAAAAAGAATTTATTCACAGATGAATGCTGTATAAATTTTCTTTTTGTTTTAATCTATTTAATCTTGTTTAATAATATGTTTTTAGTATTTAAAACATAACAATACAATTTAGGTTAAATTTAATTCAAAAGCGAAATCTTCTGGCATACCCTCTATACGTATTGCTACAAAAAAAGCACTCTCTTATTCCAGACGGCGGTTCGTGCTTTCATTCACTCGATAGTGGATATTTATGGTGGACCGTCAATCTTCAGGGAGTCTACAACATCTCCAAAATCATAATCTGGAATCGAAGCGATTCCATCCGTAAGTCAAACACTTCATCAAACTTTACTATGAAGATACCAAGTTGGTGGAGCGAGGGAGGGATCGAGTTATCGATTGTATTGTATATATGTGTTTGTCACATGTGTTCAGAGTGTTTAATCATTATATCCATAATATTGTCATATACATACATAGTGGGTACATGACACGATCATAAATTTCACACTAATATTTCACAGCTAACTCATAAAAACGCTCAACCTATTTTGGAAATCATACTTCAAAGCTTGAGCGAACGGTTCTGTAAGTACAAGGAACATATCCATTGGGCGGTGTAGAGTTTTAAAACTTAGCATTTAGGTAAACGAAGAAGTTTTGTAACATATTACATCGAAAAAATATAAAAAATATATGTTGTTATATATAGAAAGAAAAAAAAACATTTTGAAAAAAAATGTAGAAACATATTTTTTATCATAATTTTTCTTTAAAAAAATAGCAAAAATCACACATTATTATAGTATATTATCTAAACAATAATTACGTTTACTAAGTATCCAATGAATTAAGGAACTCATTTGATTTTGAAAATTTTAGGATTTTTAAATTTGTTTAAATAAACGCATTCACACCTAAAATGCTGGAGTGCACACATAATGCTGAATGCACACCATAAAACACACTTATGAATTAAATACCACCACGCACCCCCCCCCCCTCCCCCCCCAGTATTGGCTAAGGTTAATTGGTTTTTAATAATAATGTAATATATGATTAGTAGTTATAAGCATACATTGACAAGGCTGTTTTGACTTAAATATTTATTTTTGGTAGTTAACAGATTTCGCGCTGTTTATTGTGAAATACAATAGCCAGTATAGGTACCACAGAAGTATTGCAAGGGATATTATTAATCATCTCTTTGACAGTCAATCGCCCCCTGAACCGTAAGCAACTCTGCAAAGACATCATTTAGAAGAGGTCATGTTATATTGTCGCATTGCAACGCGTAATATATGTAGATGTAAATTTCAAATATGCGTGTGTGCCAGTACTGGACTATCTACTATAAATAGCTAACACTTACCTGTTGCCTTTTATATGGTTTTAGTTTATTAGACGTATTCTAGCAAGGCATTAAAACCGAGTAATATGTGTGTATATGTTAGTAATGAGCGTGTATTAGTATATATGTTAGTCCGAAGCACGCTTAATTTTGCCGATCACACCCCCAGTTTGACAGAAACAATTGTGTCTCCCTGTTGCATCTGTCACCAACACGCTACTTGAGGCTTTATTGCTACCTCAATAGGATGAAATATAGTCCCAAAGAAGGGCAGAAGTTAAATTAAAACAAGAGATAGTATATAAACTATGACCAAATAACATCAAAATAATAGAAACCTTTAAACAGGGAAAGCAAACGAGCAGTGTGCCCTACCTAAAAACAAATATCTCAAATAATGGGAGCAACAGTAAAATAAGATTTTGTGAGATGCAGAGATATTACACAAAATCTTATAGAGTGGGTTGGATGTAAAATTAATTTGATATAATTAATACGAAGGCAACATTTCGATAAAACCAAACAGGCAAAGAGTAAATATGTGATTAACAGAGATAGGTGCAAATAGAACCATTAATGGAGATCCATTAAATATATAAAAGAATGTAAAGGTTGCAAATAGCAATCATAATGGAATGCGTGACAAAAATAGGTAGGGCTAATTCCATATTGGAAGCTGGTTAATAATTATTAGCAAACTTTCTTGCATGCTCGATTGTTCTGTCGCTAAATGGACGATAGAACGCCATATAGATTAGGGCAATCTAACTGTTTGTGTATACATATAGGGAAATTATGTTAATAACTTTGATATTATACAATATATAATGTTTTCTTTTCCAC
>JAYRBW010061832.1:0-10186 GCA_036023295.1 Invenusta paracnida | reverse complement strand
ATAAATTAATCGGGGTTTTGTTAACGGCTATCATATTAACCTATTTAAGAACCAAATAGCAATTCATTTCGTTAACACAATTATCAATATATATTATGTATCAAAATTATCCCCTTAAAATCTTTATCTTATTTGGATTATGTGGACATGCCATTATTTTAAATATAGATAAGTATAATTTTAAAATTAATAATGACATCGAGTTACGCGCTACGCCCTCTTCATGTTCTACCCCCTGAAAAATGTTCTGGGGCCGCCACTGTTCTTTACATGATATATTAATTAAAATAAAATCTACAATAGCTCTTATGATTACAACTAATTTACAACAGTGTAAATCTCATCTTTTGTGTCCCAGATGACGACTTTAGTTCACATATAACCACTACATGACTTAACACCTCTCATTTCCTAGGCCTGTGTTATAAGTATAAGTATAACTAGGGTGAATTCCTTCATTATTCCTTCACTCTAGGTATTGGTTTCATTTTGGCTAGTTTTTATTGAATTTTTTCTCGAAAGTTTTACTCTTGTTTTTTCCAGCTATAGATTTTTTTCTTCTTTGACTTTTGTGTATCCTTGTTTGTTGGTTTTCCTGTTGTTGTATAGTTACCCTTTCTTTTCTTTTATATTTTATATTTTTTGGTTTATCACATTTCTTTCTGTCTGGTGAGCTGTTGTGGTCTGATGGTTCCAATGAATTCTATCTAAATTACATATTTAAATGAATTAAAATGAAATGAAATGAAATGAAATGAAATGTACAATACCTCATTTGTTCATTATATCTTTACATCTTTAAATTAATTTTAAATAAATTAAATTTTTAAAAGCTCATTTCTTCATTGCATCTTTACATTTTAAAATTGATTAAAATGAAATGAAATACGACAAAAAGAAAAGTACATGATAACGATTCTACAAGATCAAGTTCTGTCTCTCATCCTATAACTCATCCAGTGAAAACCCACTACTTGCACTAAGCCTGAAGGAAGGAAGAAGGGCATACTGTTAATATTATTTAAGCATGTCTAATATAAAAATATTACTAAAACGTTATACATAATCTGTTTAAAAATATATTAGACGTATATGTAGATATTTACTGCAAGATAAATCTTGATTGATGTCCATATAAGAAGTGGTCTATAATACAAGCTAACGGCCTAACGACCTTCAAAAACATAGAGTTAGAAACTTTAAGAAGCTCATTTAAATTAGTAACAAGAAAGTTCCGTCTAAATTTTTTTTACCGCAAAGGCGGACCTCATTTTTCATAATAATATACTTTTAAAACATTTATCCGATATAATGGTGTAATTTTAACATCATTCAAGTTACAGCATTTCTTGTGTAATTTCTTCCTAGTTTAGCCTCAGATATAACTGGACAAAGAGTTAAAAGGTATTTAAAAACTCGTAAAAAATGTAATCTTAAAGAAATATTGGAAAACGGGCATGCAAGTATTGAAATTAATAGAACGGTTTTTGAAATCAATTACTTTATTTAATAAATCCGAATTATCTCCCATTAGAATTCACAAGATAAAGAGCGTAGATACCCATTTGCTGAATTATATATGCTACGCGTGTGAAATGTTGTTCAGATCTTCATATACTTGTGATATGAACGCAACCAGTCTTCTTCTTTATATATGAAGACCAATGAGGTTTGAAGATGCCCTTCTCCCTTTCTCGGCAAATGGGGGAGCTTAAAACTGGATTTGTTTTGGAAACTTTGAAGACTGATGACATATTTAACAGGAATTAACAAGATATATATATATACTTGCAATGAAATAGATATACGAAATATAAAACATTATGATTTAACCATGTCAAACAACAAACCAAGTGGATTCTCTTACAAAAATGAATTTACAGCAATGAATTATAATTAAAGGCTATCAGTTGCACCATTTTAAATTAGATTTTATACTATCTTTGAGAATACACAGGTACGTGATGCCGTTATAATTATTTTTAAATATATAAACGCATATTTATTTATTATTCTAAATTTTAAATTGCAATTATTTATTAATACATTATTTACAATAAATAAATACTCAGATTTTTTTATATAAAACTCAGTCAACTTGTAAATTATGAGTTAATAAATAGTTTTTATATAATTTAATACATTTTATTAATTAGTTTATGTTTTTATATGTAATTTTAAATGTGATATATTTAAAAAATATGTTAAAATATTCATATTAATGATTTATCCTTTATTAGATAATCTATTTAAAAAATTAACTATAATTGAAAACCATTAGCAAAAGCAATCATCACTAAAATACTCTGCCTTATAGTAATTATTTTTTAACAGGTTGATAACTATAACTATTTTACAATTATACTTCCCATAAAAATTATATATAATAACTAACCATACCTAACCAACTAAACTAAAGAAATATTATTAATACAATTAATCTTCACTAATTTTATTTGGTAAGGTAAAACTATAGTTAAATGTAATCAAATTTTGATAAACTGATAGCATGATTCGAAAACATTCAAAAACTTGTAAATGTTATAAAAAAACTTTAGGTAAACGATAGACAGTTTAGTTATACATATAATAAAACGGCAAACTCAAGAAAAACTTCGAATTCTTGAATAAAATAAAAAGTAAACTCTGGTTAAATGTTACGAAAAATGTCAAGAAATATAAAGATCATCGTAAAACATAAGGAAGATTGATTGAGGAAAAGTTAATAAATGATATGGAAAATCTTGGATAACTCAAAAACTCTTTACAATATCTCTTTGTAAAAAATGAAAACGAAAAGTAATTTTTTTTACAGATATTGAATTATTTATTATATTCGACCGTAAAATTATTCGATGCGGAATTTTGAATAAACATAGCCAAGTTTTGGAATTATCTAATATCTAATAGGTATAGAGTATAATTAAAATTAATTGTACAAAAAAAGTGAAACAAACGTGAAGAATTGTATAAAAAATATTGTTTAAATAAATGTCCAATATATAAAATAGTAACTAACTTCAATATATTGGAAAGAAACTAAGGTCTCATTATATTTTCCATTATACGTATATAAGTAATGTGTAAACTAATTCAACATAGGTGCTTACTTTTAGAAAATATTCAGTATATATGAACAAATAATTAAATAATAAAAAATCTGTCTCATGTTTCTTCTTTGATTATTTCAACAAAAACTTAACTAACTTAAACTAATTTAAAGATAATCAGTTAAAATGTTATACTAAGTATGAACCACAAAACATTTCGAATTGGAATAAGTTACAATGTTAAATCTATTCAATTTGTTTAGACTTATACGGTAGAGTTATAAATAAGTATATATTAATATGTGTTATATCTGCTTGAGCCCAGCATGATATATATAAGGAAGTATAGTACAATACGCTTTAAACTATGCGTTATATTTTTACTGTATTTAGTTTAATTATGCTTATAAACAGCACTGCCAATAGG
Source organism: Invenusta paracnida (assembly GCA_036023295.1). Classification (NCBI taxonomy): domain Eukaryota; kingdom Metazoa; phylum Platyhelminthes; order Proseriata; family Coelogynoporidae; genus Invenusta; species Invenusta paracnida. Next base: position 6,709 of record JAYRBW010061832.1, on the reverse strand, counting down.
ACAAATAGCGAATTTTTTAATTGGATTGTGATATACCGTAAAATCAATTATTATAATCTTAATAATTGCGTGTTATACTATCAATATAGGTCCCGAAAATATTTCTCTTTTCAAATAGTTATACATTAATTTGTATATTTACGACAAGCTTACTTAAAGTGAGCATAAATATTCAATAAATTCTTTATATGTAGTTACTCTAAATAACCTTCCCAGGTTTCGAAGACGTTTGTGATTATATCTTGTAGAGCAAAAAGTTCTTTAATAGTTTTGCGTACGCGAAGAACTCAAGGAAGTTGTTGATAATTTTACGCATTTTTTCAATCTCATAAAAAGTAACATCAACTCGGCTACTTTACATCTTCTCAAAGATGTTCTTAGTACACCGTTTCAAGTTTTGAATGTAAGATGGCTTACTCCCCATATCTTACTAATTAGTCAACGCTTTAAGCATTACTTCTTACCCCGGAATACGATTTTATTTCTATCGGTGTCGCTGGCTTCGGCATGGCTTTTACTGGGCTATCCCACTTGCCAAACATAGACGATAATCTCATGAATTATGCACTTCAAAGATTTCATTAGACACTTAATTGATTTGTGTCGCTTACCTGGTCATCTTCCGTTATCTTCTTTTTTATCCAGAGACATTGTTCATTGTAATATATTTCTAAATCATTTGATGAAATAAGTATAAACCATAGTGTTTCTTTCGATAGCATTGAATAAATGTGAGTGTTTCTTAGGAACCCATTTGAATCTTTCGCAGTTTGTAAGCTCAACAAAAAGTTTAATACTCTACATTGAAATTATTGTAGGTTGTTAAAATGAATTGACAATACTCAAAGTTGCCATAGATCATTTTTAAATATTCAATTTTACATTTTACATTTTGCTAATGCATTTTATTAAAAAAATATATATCTATGAATATCTAAACAACGATTTTTCCACAAATAATATATGTGTGCTTGAATATCAGCTGAAACTTGTCATTAAACTAGTTGAGTTTTAAACCGTATATATAGGGTGTTCATAAGATGGGAAAATCTTAATTTTAAATATAATAAATTGTAAGTTTCATTAAAAAAAATCTTTTAATGTACAAGAATGGTTAATATACATTGTTTATGATCGTATTAAATGATTTCAGTCGTTTTCAGTTAATCTCCATGTTCCTGAATGTTCCTGATGATGTACAGGTTACACAAGATTTATTTGGTTGATTAAGTTGTCGCCTATCTATATCTTTTTTCCAATATATTTCACACAATCGCTATCATTGTAACTTATGATATTTATGTAAAGAAACTAATTTTTCAGAGATATCCTAAAAATAGGACTTTTTTTAAACAGATTCAATTCATCTCATTTTAATGTAAATATTTTTTATTCGAAAATTCAACTACGTTTGCAGACACATTATTGTAATGAGTGATGTTGTATTATAACACGATTAACTTCATAAATGTAAATATTATAATACAGGTTTTCTTTTAACCTCATAAACCATCAATATGTTTATATTCTTTACATACGCATACGTTGAAAAGGAAACATATAACTACTGCGTACAATTGATGCCCTATCGTATAATAATAGACTATAAACCCAGAACAATGATGTTTATCAATAGAATAGGGGAAAAGTGACTCGATATATATCTGTCACTTAATTAACTATATCCATATATATATATTCAATATTGGTCCTGCAATAATCTGATGTGAAATTTTAGATGTAGACATTATATATGTACATATATCAATTTTGATTTATATACGAAACCTTTTCAATTTAGCTAAACATTTCTTTATTTCTTTTAAGCCAAAAAGAATTATGCATTATACTTGTTTCCTCTTATAATAGGGTGATTTGTATTATTTGTTATACATATATTTATTCTTCAGTATGCTTTTTGATTTTTGTAAATATATAGATTTACAAAAAAATGAAAATATAAAGCCTGACCTGTCGATGGCAATAATTTACTTTAATTCAAAATCGTAATATATTTTCATTCAATTCGTTTCAAAATTACATTTTGTTTACTGAATCTTCAAATAATATATTATATGTATGGAATCATGCATATCATTTTGCTTTTCACACATCTCGTAAACTGATATTATACAAAATAAATGTGAGACAATATCCATATTATGCAAACTTCATAAATCATAGTACTTATATACTATATGCAATTTAAAAATATGGTAAATATAAACAATAAGGGATGGAGAAAACGAAAATTAGTCCATACAAATTGATATATAATCAAACTTATGCATATACAAATACACTATTTTGATATACAGCTGCAATAATTCATATATATATATACATATATATTTATTATTTTTTCAAATATTTGTTTTAAATATTATTCATTATATGTAAGTTACATCCTTTACTGATTTTTATAAATGTGATCTTTCTCGATACATATTAAAAGTAATTCATTATATAACCTCTTTAATGAAAATATTTAATACCGATAATTTACAAATGGAACATTTATTACCTGTATATATACATTAAACCTTTAAGTACACAATATGAATCGTGAGTAAAATATGGAGTTAAATGTCTCTAAGAAGTATATTTAAAACCATTGACAATTCTATGACATTTAAAAATTAGTTTACAATGTGATATCAGACATTTGTCAAAAGTTTAATTTAAAACACACGATAAAGGCATTAATGTGTTCTCCTCATGACTTAATGTACTCTTTTTAATAAAATATACTTGAACAACTAGTATACTAACAATACACCATATCTATGAAACATTCCTTAAATAATTGATTGAAATCTTTCCTGTCTATTCATCTATTTTTAACGCTAAATCATTGAGATTTATGTCTTCACATATTGTGTAATTCATTCTATAGCTGGTATGTAATATTGAAAATAGAAAACTGCAGTAGAAATAAAATAAAATAATATTTCATAGTAGTAAGACGAAACTGCAAGCTTAAATTCAATTTATTTAATCTAAAGATTAATCATTATGCTCTAAAAACTATGACTACGACTTAAAATGACTCTTATATCTCTTTTGCAGCTCACTGAGATGTATATATTTATTGTTTTTAAGATTTAATTGAAGCTCTCTCTCTCTCTAGCTATCTTTCTTTTCTAAATAGCTTAAATTAATTTTAAATTCTCTTACTTTTTTAGTCTTAAAATAGTTTTCTTATAGTACACAACTAAAAAATATTTTAAAATCCCACTATACATAATAAAATTAAATATATTTACATTAAATTGTTTTATGTTTAATGTGTTTTTGTTTTTGTTTTAGTTATGAATTCAACCAACGATAGCGATTTGGAGCAAACTACACTGATGTGGTCCTTCCTGGACAGCCCTTGGGACCTTCACCGCGACTGTCAGATTCAACCGCCCACACCCGACTCCCAACTATACTGCACAATGTCCAGCATCCTTGGTATAATATCCGTCTACGTCTTTCCGGTTGTCGGAGGCTTTGGCATACTTAGCAACCTCCAAATCATCTTCGTCATGCTCTTTCGATTAAACAAGATCACCCGGCAAACAGTCTATCTTGTTTTTCTGGCAATAGCCGATGTCGGTTACATCATCATCTTCGGCTGGTTATGGCTCTTCCCCGCTAAGGGTCTCCCTTATGCCTCCAAGGCTTCGCTCTATTTCTTTACTTTCAACGAAAGCGATATAGGCTGCCGTCTTCACCGCTACTTGCACAGTCTGGCCAGTTGCTTAGCAACAGCATTTATGGCAGCAGCCGCTGTAGACCGCGCTCTCTCAATGTTCATGCCCTTTCGTTTCCGAAATATACGCCCACGGTCCGCCCTAGTAGCCTGTATTGTCATTCTCCTGATTTCAATGGCATTAAATTTGCCCTATGCGATTCTCGTTGGTCATTTTAAAACGTCTGACGGGCGCACAGGATGCTGGCTCTTGCAGCCTAATATTGCTTGGCAGTTTCTTCACATGACGTATTCAAATGCCGGAATTTTGCAAACCCTGATCCTTGTAGTGAGTAATATCGGGCTGATTGTGAAAATTCGCCAGGCTCGCACTAGTCGTGCTGAGCTATCGATGACGAATGAATCTTCGTCTGCCAAGGAGATCTCAGCCTGTGTCACAATTTTGACTCTTTCGGCGGTTTTCTTTGCCACTTCGGTGCCGCTAACTATCATATTTCTGTTGGCGTTTTTCACAGAGCGGTACGCAGTGAATAAGTCACCTCTCCGGTTCTACTATAACCTGGGTGACATAATGTGGCATATCTTCTTCCTCCAGGAGAGCACAAACTGGATAATCTACATGGCCCGAATGCCATCCTTCAGGAAGGCGACATTCCGCATGATAGGTCGAGATGCGCCAACTTCTAAGACTGGAAATTGCCTTCAAAATGAATCTGAATTGCATTAGTAAATAAATAGTGTTAGCTTATCAAGTGACTGACTAACATCTTTTTCTATAGATAATTACATAAATTGTGAAAAAATAAATAAATGCAGTGGCCCCGATCATTGATAAATTGGATATTTTTCTAATTAAAGTTGATGAATTGAATATATTCCTAATTATATTCTAAATAAAATGGATTTTTTCCAATTTAAATTTATAAATTATATATTATCTTTCCATTTAAATTTGTTAAAATAGATATTAGTCTATTAACATTTTATAAATTGGATATCTTTCTACTAAAATATTACAAATTGGATATCTTTCCAAGTCTTTAAATTTTCTTTCCAATTTAATTGAAAAGATATCTAATTATTATCAATTCATTGAATATGGGTAAAAATTACATTTTCTACTTTTATAGAAAGCGTTACTTCAAAAAACTGCATTCCTTTCATTTGGAAAAACTATATATTCCAATTGAAAAAGCTTAGTTTTAGTGTATAGGGTATTTTGTTAGATTGGAATATTATGGTTCTTACACCTTGGTATATGAAACCATATGATATGATAGGCTTATATGTTTTATTAATACATAATATATACTATTAATCTATATGAACTGACAGTACTGTATGTATTATCGCATTCGGGAATATTTGTAATCCTAATTGTTAGGATCATAGAATAATATAATATATAAAGGTTGTATTCTATTAGATTTAGCTACATTTTATTCGTTTGATTGGGCGTATAAGTATAACGATTCTCTGTTAATACAAAAATATTAATCTATTATGATCAAATTCATTGAATTACCTAAAATCAATATTGAATCATTATATATAGTTTACCTATCAAAATCTGTCTGAATCTTATATTTTACATTCCAATTTTAAAGTATTGTGTAGTTTATTTAAAGTTTTCAAAATATTCGAGAGCATAAAACATGTTTCAAAAATGATATACGTGAGTAACCTAATTTACGTAAGTTACAAACTGTCACGCTGTATGCTCCAGAGAGATCATAGTGTAACTTTTTAATGTACAATTAATGTATACATTAATATATATGTTACCATTTGTAAACGTATATGTGTCTGTATAAGTATTTATGTTGAATACATTTTAGTAGATAGAATTAGTTTCTTACCAACATCATCGTAGAACATCAACAAGGTAACATTCAAGAAATGTATAAGAAGTGTATTCCTATGCTGTTAATCTTGTTTGATAACAATATAGAATACTTGTATGTATATCTATTCAGTATTGTGGACCACCTCGATGTATACAAGGCATTGGGAGATTTTCTGTTTTGTATTTAATATGTATTATGTAATCTCATACATTAAATATGTAATTTTTCTGTATACTATCTATTTTTCTATGACTAACAAAAAATGTATGTAGATAATTGTGACAAAATTATTATAAAATACGTACGCAGTATTCAAAGAATTACAATTCTTAGGCGTATTAATAAATTGTGATCAATTAATTTTCCCGCTTCTTGAAGAACTTATTGTTACTAGATTCAACCATGTAGTAAAACTGACGCATCACGATATATCTAAATAGATATGATTGTTGTCTACAAAGTATTAAAATGTTTATCATTGAAATATACTTATATATTAATATCCAATTATGTCATTTCTTTAATATTTTGGCGTTAGATTTTCTACTAATTTGGAATTTATGTTGCCTGTTTTTTTTATTGATATACAAAGTAGCACTACATATTTAGGTAAATATTTATTAGTATAGATAAGTACGCACAAGAGCTTAAATATATACAAAACATAATATACCAACTAATAATTCAGTTAAAATCAATTCACATGGGTGCGTATATTTTGTTCTTGCACTTAAAATATAATAGTGCATTAACAAAAGTTCTTAATGTAATGCTTCAATCTGCACTATAGTGATACAAGTTTAATACAATGCATGACCTTCCAACTTATAATTTTTTTTGATAATCTATTACTTGGAAATATCGAATTTTTACATTTAAACGATTTGAGGAAAAGGTAAAAATCTTGCTAAATGCCAAATTATATTTTGGATTAATATATAAAAGTTCTTTTCTTTCCATTGTTTCAGCTCTGTTTGAGTAGTAATATAACTACTTTTATACCCCTTGAATTGACCCTTTGATTGACTCTTAGATTAACCCTTAATTATCCTTAATTGACTCTTAATTGACCCTTAATTGACCTTTGTAAATTGACCTCTTAGCTACCCCCAATCTCTAATTCCCCCACAGATCCCAAAGAATTTAATCGCGACTTTATCACTCC
>JAYRBW010061831.1:0-30567 GCA_036023295.1 Invenusta paracnida | reverse complement strand
GCCTAATACCGTTCCTTGTGGCACACCTGACGTAACCTGAGCAGTTGATGACGAGTGACCTTCAAGAACAACACGTTCACGTTTGTTTCATGTTTCTAGCAGAGCTCTTTTTAAGAAGAATTCTAAAAATCATAGGAACACAAATTATTTCTAAAAAAGTGTTGTTTGCCGTTGTTTTAATTTATAACACAATATTTTGCTTAGGAATTATGCAATTGAATAGGATTTTATTATAGTGATTATTTACTAAATTTGGATAAACATATGTCGTCAACTATAGTTAATAATACTATTTTTTATCTCAAGTGTAACAATTCTAATGAGACTTCCATGTCTGTTTATATATAGGAAACATAGTAGAAAATTCATAATTGTAAGATACATAAACACATTTTTTTAAGATACGCATACCACACATTAGGCTAATTCGTAGATATAATAAAATCTTAATCACCCTTGTACCTCTACTCCCTTACCGCCACTCTTAGGGAGCCCATGTTCGTCTTCGACCTCGGCTCCCCAGTTGGTGATGTAGTCTGGGCACCCTACTCCTCCACGGTCTTTGCAGCTGCCACATCGGACGGCAAGGTCCACGTCTATGATCTCAATACCAACAAGTACGAGCCCATCTGCTCGCAAACTGTCGCTCCTAAGAAGAAGTCCAAGCTCACTCACATCGCTTTCAACCAGATGTACCCCATTGTCATTGTGGGCGATGATCAGTAAGACTTAACCTCCTATCAAATATATATAGTACCAAATTAATGTCTAAATTTATTAAAACTTACTGTTAAAAGTTATACGGCTACTAGTATATTATTATTTGTCATATAATAAAAACGAAATCGTACATTGCCTATGCGTTGCATTTCTCTTTATCAATATCATTTGTGGCTTTTCAGTGGTCACGTTACCAGCTTGAAGCTCTCACCGAATCTCCGCAAGATATTCAAGGTTTGTTGATTATATATTTTAATTTAATACATTTTCAAACACATATATATATACATTACATATTGTCTACGTACGTATACAAATGTATATTAATTGTTTATACCTGGAGTAATGCTATAGATATTAGCTCATGGTTTATATCTTACACATTATACTGCATATTATATACACAAAATGCATTAGATTGCAAAAATTGAATTCTTTTTAAATAATATCTTATGAGATAATATATGTAAATTTTCTTTCCATTGCGATCGTATAGATACTTACAATATCTTAATTTTAATAAGTCCATGGATTACATTACAGAAAAATTAATTTTAAAAGGGATAGTTTTAAACACTATGCTTCTAGTTCTGCAGCTAGCACCCTCCAGCTAGGTTTGACACCATTATCTATAATTACATATATGGGGGGTCAATGTTGGTACCTCGTTCCTTGTAGCTGGAGGGTGCAGTGCCCGTACAATTCACGATAAACAATAAAAGGTATGATTTAAGGTATAATTATTTTAATGGCTAAATTTTAATAAATGTATAGATATAATATGTATCATATATTGACACCGGGCAAGCAAATCAAACCTTAACTCATCCAAAGAACATGAACTTGAGTGGGTGTGGTTTCATTCGCCTGAAGCAAACAATATATTTTAGACTATATAGAAGCCTTTACATATGTGAGTGAACCTTTTATAGTTATTTGAAAAATATATCTATCATAGTATAAGAAATAGATTCATATAAAGACACAATGACAAAAGGTATCTATATCACATATATATAAATTTAGTTTCCGTTATCGCCTAACTGTCGTTAAACGATATAATTTTATTCAAGCTTAACAATTTCTAACCCATTTAAGATGATTTGATTATTATACACACTACTTATAGTATTAGTTATTTGTGTAACAATGATTTAACTACTAACTATAACTAGCCCAATAAACTACCCATTCTTCTTGTGTTTAGGAAAAGAAAGGAGCTGCCCCGCCAGACCCCGCCAAAATTCTGGAAATTGAACTAGCTAAACTCAACAAAATCCTTTCTCTGGTTGGATAATTATGAAGGAACATAATTAGGCCTCTTTCCAACCCTCCAGAACACTTATTTTTCTCCTCTGATCTTGACTTCCAAGATTATTTATTATTAGCCATGAGGAGAAAACCTGCGGGCCACACTGTTCTTATTGGTTACCGTTCGAACCGTAAATCCAATTATTTCTGTCTTTTTCCTTAAATTAGCACATTGTTTTATCACATATTACATATTTGATTATACCAGTATTACCTATCATTTTATAAAATATTGATATTAAATGAACATATTATTTAAAATGTTATTAAAACTGGTTGCCTTCAATTAGATTTCGATTTTTAATGTATACTCTCTGTTTTGTGCCTTAATGTTTCTTATTTATTTCATATTTCTCCTTTTTTGCTAATTTGTTGATTATTTTTTAATTAATACGCCAATAGTAATAAATACAGATATTATTGCCTTTTACATTTTTATTCTACATATTTTAAGACATACATTATGGTCTATAAAAATGTTACTCATATCTCATAGAATATATAGCCTGATAATATATATCTGACCAAAACGACCGCGTCGCAAAATGAAAGCCAAAAAATGAGCTCCTTAAAAGAAAAACGTTGAAAAGATATTGATGATAGGAAGTACAGCCATTTAAGATAATGATATAAAAAGGGCGCCAAAATTTGAGAAACAAAAAGTACAAATTATAATGATGAGACATATTACAGACATCGAAGACATTAATATAAACATGGCGCCAAGAAATAATTGTTACAATACTTTCTGTTTAAATGCATAAATGGATAGATCAATATGGAACAAAGGAATACCTCTAAACTGTAATATTTATAAAAATATGACAACAAAAATTCTGCAAAAATATCGTGACAATGGTATAAATTATATTATTTTAATATGTTATATAATTGACTTACTTAAAACAACCACTTTTGCATTCAAGTGGGTTTCATTGCTTTTCTAAAAATGTCCCATTGCCAATAATTTTGCTGTCATATTTTTATGAATTTTACAGTTTAGACGTATACCTATATGTTCCATATTGATCTATCCATTTATGCATTTTAAACAGAAAATATTGTAACAATTATATCTTGGCGCCATGTTTATATCAATTTCTTCGATGACTGTACTATGTCTCATCATTATAATTTTTACTTTTTGTTTTTAAAATTTTGGTACCCTTTTTATATCATTATTTTTAATGGCTTTACTTCCTATCACCAATATCATTTCAACGTTTTTCCTTTGACGAGTTCGCTTCTTGGCTTTCATTTTTGCGACGCGGTCGTTTTTGTTTAGATATCAATTCATTTTTTGTGTTTCAATATATGCATGGAAATTAAACGTTTTTATCAAAATAAAACCTAAACATATCTTTCCGTATTTCGTTTTTTTTAATAATTACATTTTGATTTAATCTCATATGATTTTCTGTCTGACGTGTAGTTAGTTTTATTTTCACTTAAATAAATCTGCACTTTTATTTCGTTGCTAGGTAAGGTAAGGTAGGTAAGACCATAGAGTAATTAAACTAATTAATATATAATTACTCTATGGGTAAGACTATTGTACTGCATTTATTGATACAATTGCAGCGATTAATCTAAAAAGATCAATTTTATGTACAGATATATTTTCCGATAAAACGTCAGTATTAATCAACTTGGCTGACGAAAATAAAGATAAGAAGAAGATACAATTTTTCATCGAAATTGACCACTTTTAAAAAAAGTATCTAGAAACCCCTTTAAAAGTTCATATTATATGCATTTTGTTCCTTAACGCTTGGTGATTACGCTGACACCAAAAATGAGCTTTTTGGTGCATTCTAGCCCGATTTATTAGCAGTCAAAAATCGGCCTATATTCCCTTAAGTAGTATTAATGACTTATAGAGCTGTTATCATCTTTCAAGCTAATTACTGAAGCTTTTGTTCTTAGCTTGATGCTACTGCATCGTCTAATAATATGTATTTATATATTATCAGAGCACAATTATTCATTACAAATACGAATCATAAATTATATGCTATTAGTAATCTAAGAATATATATATGCGTTTATTATCTGAGAATAAGTCAAATAGTGTTAAATAGTTTAAAGAGTGAACACACTCTTATTAATTCTGCATGCAGTTCAATACTACTATTTACCTATCTAAAAGCTTATGCAAAATAGTTTTAAGAACTGAGAGCGATTAAATCGTGTATGTAGTAAAACAGTTTGAGATATACAGACAATACATTATTTATTATAGACAACTTACGTATGTTGAAATTGCATGAATATATATATTTGTTTTTAAAATTAATTTAATCAAAATATTTAATACAACCTTTTCTCCACGCATTTACATCATATTTATTAAAATAAAACGATTTTTTATATACGTCGATTTACAGCGTGATGTATATGAAATCGATAAGAGTGACTCTTTGTATAATCATTGCTCTATGATAAATATATTATTGATAGCAATGTGTTTATGATAAACGTTTTGATTGTGATGTGAAGGAAACTCTTATTACTAGTAGATATAACTGTATCTTCATTCGCTATCTTCAAAAGTTATCTTTGCCCTTATTTCTTTCTTTTAAATCTTTTTTTTTCACTATATGTTGCACCTCTGAAAACTTCCCAATACACATCCATTGCCGTGGAATGAAACATTGTTCACGGTGACATTCTCTTAAATAACTTGCAATGAGAATGTCTCTTGCTTATTGATATAGAAGTTGCTAGGCGTACGTTTGGCATAACATGCAATCAAGATCGTGGCTTTTACCTATATTATGTATCTCTCGGCATCTGCTTGCCGCGAAATAATGTGCGCATACTGCCTTTGCTAAAAATCGCCAAGTAAAGTATATCTTAATTTATCTGTTAAATCTGTTGCATTGAAAATTGTCACATGACGGCCTATAATGCACACTGAACGTGGCGCGGCGCGTCGAAAATGCAATCTACACCGAACGCGTCACAGTGCAGCAAAAATCGATACACTCTCTGTAGAAAATATACATAATAAACAAAAAAGAAGAAGGACAGTATACCATGAGTCAGTGAGCTATGGTTAATAATGATTTTTGACGCATATAAAGTTGAGAATTTGTATCATTGATTTTTGCCGCGCTGCGCTGCTTTCGGTGCGTGCATTGCCCCATGAGGTTTAATACTTTTTAACCGCTCCGTGTGCATAGGCCTTAAGTCCTGAGATCATTGAGCGATTCCGATACTACTACTGTAAACAGCTTCTAATCAAAAAATAAAACATGCTCTTTGTTGATAGGTTTCGTCAATAATACAAAATACAAACTTTTGAAAACATTATTTTTCATTCCGAAATTGTTTTGGAGATATTATACCTCAGAAATATAAAACATTCGAAACTAAAATAAAACAAAGGAAAACTAAAATGTATAAAACTTTAAATGTAATAAAATTAGTAATATATTCACATAAATTATATTTATTATTATGTATATATAAATTAATACCGATATGTTCAAAATATACCTATTACCTATGTACTTACCTTACATTAACCTATAAAGTATAGAAACAATTAATAATATTTCTTATAATAAAAATCGCATAAAATATTTGTTTAAATCGCAGCAAGGGCCCAATATAGACTTCTGTATATTCTGGACGAGACACGTAAATTAAGCATAGACCAAAAGAAGGTCGACTATCTGCAATTGGCTTAATTTGCTAAATATTGTTTGTAAACTTGCTTAACAATGCGTTGTATTTAGTAAAAAATGACAGTGATATACATATATGTAATCTACATATATGTATAAACAGTTAATTATTTTTGAAATTTTATATTATATATGACTTGAAAGACAAAATATGTTTAGTACTTTTAATACGCTCTATATTCTTTGGTTATGCGTCATTTTTGATTCTGTAGTTTTTATTTCTATTATTGATATGCGTATAAATTATATCAATGGTATAAATTATAAGTTAAAAGAAACAATAATTAATTGAAGCAACACCAAATTTTTTATGGTGTCATCTAATTTTGATTAAAAGGGCGTAATTTCAAATTTGCTTATTGAATGATATTAGTTGTAGGAAAACTACATTGCATTATTTATTTTTATAACAATTTGTGCTGTTTTCTTTTGTTAATATAAAATTAAAATATATTGAAATAAAAAGGAACATTTTAATATATATCAGAAAAAATTGCAAAATCACGTGACAATAAAATACATATGTATAGCGAGACGCTTCGGTTAAGGTAGCTTCACACGATCAGCTTTGACTTGCAAGTTAGTAAGCTGTTAATTTTGACTGACTCCCTTTTAACTGTATAGGCAATTTTCGTTTACACACGAGTAAGTAAAAACTGATGAAACTATCGATAGTTATGCTGACTTTTATCATAAAAAATATTTCAGTTGATCGCAATACGGAATCAATTTAGAAAAGGTTCTAAAGATGTTCTACGTAAAAATATTCTTCTACTTCATTCTTTACTCTTATTGCGGCCGAGAAGGATCATACAACAAAAATGTAAGATTATAGTGAAAATGTGGACATATTCGTAAATATGTTAAAATATTCATGTAAATGTGGACATATTCGTGTAATGTGAGCATATTTACAAATATGTCCACATTTATGGCGGCCGAAAAGGATCATTTACGTGAATATGTCCACATATTTGCAAATCATAATATGGCGGCCGAAAAGGATCATTTACACGAATATGTCAACATATTTGCAAATATGCTTACATTTACATGAATATATCAACACATTTACACGAATATGTCCACATTTACATGAATATGTCAACATTAACACGAATATGTCCACATATTCACTATATTCTTACATTTTGTTGTATGATCCTTCTCAGACGCCATACTCTATATGCTTTACTGCGATTAAAACAATATAATCACTGTGAGAAAATGAATAAAATAAATTTATTAATAAAAAGGGACCGAGCTTTCGATGTAACTTCAAATCATTATCTTGGTCAGACTATTTTTCGATATTCAACAACTAACATGCCAACTATTTGCGAATGCGAACGAAGTCATATACTACAGGATCGAGAGGAGTTTCACATTACGTCAATATGACGCGTAGTTAGCTCGATCATTAGCCACGTGAGAAAATTTGCTGGACAAAATTTAAATTGTGTACCCTTTCAACAAATAATAATGTTCATAATGAAGATGATCAGTGTCAGAAAATAAAAAGAATAATGTAACATTGTTAGAGAAACCTGCAGGTGAAGTACATAGAACTACACTAAATGTCGTTCATAAATTGTATGCCTTCAATTTCAAACAAGAAAGAAGTAAAAATAAGTTGGAATAAATGCAGCCAGATTACCCACAAATCTACAGCCATCACCATCACTATCACGACCTCTACTAACTGCACCCTAAAAATATATTAATGGGGGCAACTGATACGTTTTTCAAACACTATCAGACTGAATAAAGAGCGTCTGCTTTTAAATTATCTTCAAATGTAAAAATTAACTGAGATGAACAAGTACAAATGAGATATTTTTACAAAGATGGAAACAAAATAGACACCTCGAATATATTGGATACGCCATTGATATATATAGCAAAAGTAAAGAGAGCTCCACCAAATTGCAATAAGATACAACTTAATTTTTCTAAATACTACCCGATCCAAGCATGTATCATCATTTAAAACGCTATCGAAACTACAAAACATAAAATTCTCTGGAGATTCACTTTCAGAAAGTTTTGATTCGATAACTTCTCGAACGTAACAGATATATCGCACATTTTAGGAGACTGCTTCTATCTATCAAAACGTTGATAAATATAGGACAGTAAGGCTTTACCTACCATTTTGCCCTCAGTAACAGTTCTCGTTATGTACATTTACCTATATCGTTTAAAAAAATGTTATGTAGTTACCTCAATAAATATCCTCTTCCTTCATACGGTTTTTAAGGCACTCCAGATATTTGAACAATTTTAATTGTTTTGTATTTATTTTATTAAAATGAAGGACTAAATAATTAAACTATTAACACTATAACGTATAAAAAATTTGTCTATTAACACTAAAGTATAAATAATTTGTCTATTAACACTAAAGTATAAATAATTTGTCTATTAACACTAAAGTATAAATAATGTGTCTATTAACACTAAAGTATAAATAATTTGTCTATTACAAAGTCCATTTGGTGTGTAATAATCCGATTTAAATGAATATAAGAGTATTTATGTATATAATTCTCGAAATAATTTATACCGCATGTGCACTAATTAAACAAGCAAGTCTTATCAAGAAATAACATTTTCGAAGTGTTATGGCATTCCGTTGATTTCAAGTGACAAGTTATTATTGTTTAGAAGCAGGCAAAGACTTCTTCGGAATCTCAAGGTCTACTAGGGAAGGCCCTGTCATAGAACAATTACTTACTACCAGGTCCAACGCAGTTGTAATGCAAAATATAAGATTAGGATATAGTAAAAGCTATTTCCTATTTTATATTTAGACCATATAATAAACACAAGTGCGATTGTTTATTCTGTTTTTACCCATGTTTAACCAAATTCTAAAAAAGAAAGTGCCTTAAATTATTGATATATTATCACACAGTGTCAATAAACTTAATACAGAATAGTCCAACGTAAAAAAACATGAATCAAATGTTTAATATTACAATATAGATTATAATCCGCATATATAACAATGGAATACCTTAGGAACATAATATCAAACAAAAACAATAGTACTTTGATAAATTATCAAACTATATTAAGGAAAACAGGTTCCAATATCTACAGTAAATGGAGATGACATTTATTAATGATGGCGTGAATAGTAATATTAAAGTAACGTTGTTAATAAACAACTTATAAGTAGTGTAAAAATTTACTAATCACATTTATTGAAAATAACACCCAAGGTATTGAAATTTCTGCTCAAAGCAGTGGACTAGCTCTGTTCAACCAATCCATTCTTTTTTGGCATTTATGAAATGTATACAATAGTTTGGGAAAATTATGAATAAATATAGTAGATATCATTATATGTAGGAATGGACATAATTCCATGAACATGTTCCCATTCTTTAGCTGCATTAATTATTGACCGGCTACTGTATGTAGATGGGTAATATGGCAATTGCCTGCTAAAAATTGAAATATGCTGTAAGTAATACAATAAATTTGTAGTTGCAGTGTTTCTGTAGCCGATAGAAATATATTTATCACTACCATTCAACATTGTTTACCAGTATATATACACGAGAGATCTAATGGTTCAAGCAAATTATCATTCAGAGAAAGAGAGACGAGCCCTCTTACAAAATTCTGCAATATTGTCCACGTCATCATCTTCTTCATCACTAGAAGTAGTCAAGGCTCCCGTTTCGTAGACAGCATTCAACTATGGGAGATAGACAATAAAACTAGAGTTTATTCTATGACTTAAAAATCGAAAAATTCTAAGATCTTTTACCATCAAAATATTGATAAATTATCAAGCGGTTCATTCCATAGTCGTCACATAAAATCTTCTCAGTGGAATAAAAGCTATAATTCTTTGCTTAATTCGTTAGCTTATGTAAACTTGACATTGAGTTGACTTTGACTATTGACTTGAGTCATGTATTTTATATGAAATGATAAATAGAGAAATTAAAACAGTATTGAATCTCTTGATATTCTTTTACTTTAATAAAAAAATTAATTTATACACTCTCAAGTTTGAACACCTTTGATTAATTACATATTCACAAAAACATTGTAAGACAATGATAAAACACACACTATTCACCGTCAATAGTAAAACCTATGAAAAGTGTTGATCCTAGTGTTGTAGTTTATTGCATAACTAAATTACTCTAAATATTAATTTGTAAAGTTACATAAAAATTGTAATTTATTCGTAATTTATTGTAAATTTGTAACTAATCGATATTTTAATCATTTTTATTTACTTCTATGGCACTGTACAAAATATACTAGTACACTCATAACACGTAGAATGACATCCAATTGGCATTATAAAATTATAATCAGCTCAAATGAATAATTATCTATTGATAAGTTTTCCTATCTTATCTAGCCAATTGAAAAATTTAGCAGTCGACAAAGTTATGCGAAATAAATTAAACCCAACAAAAGCGCTTATATATCATTATTTTTTGTTTAAAGCGATTAAGTACAAAAAAGAAAGTAAATATGCTTATCAAAGACTTCTAGAAATACATTATAGCGCGGTATAAGATGTCAGAAAAAATAGCTCCCGTGCGTTAATTTTGTACAAATTGCTTTTTAACAGTTTCTGGTAAATTTAGGTCTCAGTAATTGGAAAATGGTGTGGTCCAAATTTTCAGACCTCTGGAACCCATTTTAATCAGCCCAATCTGCACCAAATTAACACTTCCTAATAATGAACCGCTTTTTACTATTTTTGTGTCTTATTGTAGGTTCCTATGGTAGGGAATTCATTTCTGACCATACTGCAACAACATTTTGAGTGTCAAGGTCATTACTAAAAGTCCAGGCCCACCAGACGGCCTACAGGACCAATAAAAATTGATAATTTTCAATGTCGAACAGATTTTTGACAGTTAAAGTGTACTTTAACGATTTTAAATGAAGCTAGTTATTTTCTAGTTTGAAAGTCAAATTAGTAATTTTGTCAAAGTCCCCTCTACTTAGTTCCAGGTACTCAGCGTCCATGCATGACCACTCAATCAAGTATAAAACAAACATTACAAACATTATGTAATCTTGAATCATAGCAGGACAATTGTTAGTTATTTATTATTTTAAAAGTTAAAAAATGCGTGAAAAATATATATTAAAAAGTGTTATTAAAAAAATATTACATCAGAAAAACATAATTAATGAGGTTATTAATACATAAACGTATGAAAAATTCTTACAAAAATAGTAATGACATCAATTAAGATAGTTGAAAAATGAATATTTGCTAATAAAAATGAAACAAAACTGCTTTTGGGGTGGGCAGTTTCAGGCATGTATAGAAGGCATCTATACACAACACCCAGAACCTGGCACAAGTTTTTTCTAATGGGAAGAAGCTATGGATTAGGTGTTGTGTAGGACTTATCGCGCATTACAAATAGTCTGTGCAGTAAATATGTGGGAGGAGGGCAGTGCGGATGATTTTTTCATACTCTAAATAACAGCCATGGCATCCAAAACCAACACGCTTTGCGAGTGATTATCAGATTCTCGTTGTGTGTATGGTACCAACTGGAGCAATTCTGTTTTTGCTTCGATGGTATGCACAAGAGTGGACTTATCAGTTGGGATATAGAGAGATCCATCCAAATTGCATAGAAACCGCTAGGTACCGCCGACATTTTTTGTTGTCCAATTGTTATTGTCTGTTCCAGTTTTGGCTTTAGCTCAGGACAGCTTCCTTGAATAATAAGGGCCCTACCAAATAAGGCGATTTTTTTAAATAGTTTAATTACCTTGTCCCCATTGTACTTTTTTTAGATAGTTACCAAAAGTTTTCAATTTCAACATTTTCATTGGATCTCAAATTGACATTAGCAAAGTTGCTCTCCATAAAAATTTGATTTCAGATTTGATGTACGTCAAATTTGATTTCCTTATTTACACATTTGCAGTCTACTAAAATTTTAAATTCATATTTGAATTACTTATGTCCGATTTGATCTGATGTTCGCCCAAATTTGATCAGGAAAATCCATAAAATAGTTATTAATTGATTTTATTGCAAGCGAGAAAATAACTTTAGCTTCGTGTAAAACTATCAAAATCACACTTTCATTGTCAAAATCTGTTCAATATTAAAAATCATCGATTTATATTGGTCCTGTAGTGGGCCCGAACACTCAGAAATGCCCCTGAGACTCAAAATTTTTGCTACGATACGGTCAGAAATGAATTCAACACCATAGATAAAAAAAACTACAATAAGATACCAAAATGGTCAAAATCCGTTCATTATTAGGAAGTCTAATTTTGGTGAAAAGTAGTCCAAGACGGCGGGCTGAAAATGGGTCTAAAAATTTGTACCCCACCATTTTTCAATTGTTGAGACCCAAATCTATCAGAAACTGCTAAAAAAAAATTTGCACAAATTAGCGCACGGGAGCTATTTTTCTGACCTCTCATACCGCACTATAACGGTGTTTGTCTAAAGCAGTGAGACTACAACTGAGAGGCCAACAATTTAGTAAAATTGTCACAAACTTTTTAGTAATTCTTCAGGTAATTGTTCAATTAATATATTTAATTGAATATGAATTTTATATTTAATACTGTTGTTAGGCTCATGTAAATAGTACTTATTGTATTACATATTATATGTAAATTGGTACCTATGTGAATATAACATAAAATGCCATTTAAATACAATTTTCCAATGATGTCTGTAGCTTGTTTATGCTTCTAAAAATACTTTTTTTCTGACAGAGATATGTGGATTTTAAATCTAATATATATTATGTGCTGCCTGTTTAAATTAAAATTTAATATATTAAATCTATTAACTCGTTATATACAATCTCTGTAATGTATTTTCAAAACTATATTTTTTTTTTTTTTATTATTTAAAAAACTTTACTATATATTATGAATAAACATGTATATGAATTGTCTATACTTATAATATAATATAGTATGTAAAATGTGCTACCAATACACAACTAGTAAACTGCATACTACACTAAATATTTTGTATATATTTAAATTACAAAATATATTAAAATATATAATATATGTATACAGTAAATTTCCTAGATTTTAATACTTAAATTAGTACTTCTTAAAAATCATAAAATCAAAAACAAATACGCCATATTTTTCTACATCAAAAACTTGTCGCGTACTGCAGTTTTATAAATGTCAGTGATTTTGGTAAATTATTGAATAATTAGATAATTAAATAGTTTGGTAACTCTGATATGAATACGGGTATTAATTAGGTTAAAATTGGATTACTTGAAAGTGCTTTAATAAAATAAACTTTTCAAAAATTACCCTTTTTGTTTCTCTGAAGTGACTTTCAATATGAACTATTTTGAAGGTCAGGGTGGATGAATGAAATTTTAATCACACCATTCGATATATCCCATTTATTAATTGTAGGTATACTATTTCCAAGTGTCATACCATATTTTCATTATCATTTTTATATTTATCAAATTAATCCCTATTTATAATCTAAAAGTAGTCAGTGCATACTTTACTCACACCATCCTCATCCAAATGAGCCAAAGATTCATGAAATTTACCCTCGTCTGAGTCATTTTTCAGAAGGGATACAGAAGACGCAGCAGCGTAAAGTGAGGTGGGGTCGGAGCCATTCTCCGAGGAGCGAATCCTCTCAAGTAACTGTTCCACAGAGACAAGAGAGACGGTAGGAGTGGGCCTATGACTGCTACAACTGGGGCCATTACTAGCTGCGACTAAGGGTGGAGGCGTGGGACATTGAATCGGAGGGAGATTATCAACGGTTTTGGATATTTCGGAAGACATTTCAACGTCAAACAAGCCTGTGTTGGGACCGTCTTCTTCTTCCTCTTCTTCGTCCGATGCTATTGACAGTTCCGTGGCGGTGGCTGGATGAGATATGTTGGCAACTAGCGGGTGGGAATCTCTATGAAGACGCTCCACATTCGTCTCGTATAGTCTAGGAGATAAAAAGTAAATTGCTGTTATAATTCAGGTATACCTATTGTAACAAAAAATAATAATTAAAACTTTATCGCATTTCTAGGATAACATATAATATTGTTCAGATATAATTCAAATTGAGTAATTGTTGCTTGTTGTTCGTCAATGTGGGCCACGACATTGTGTTCACAATCTTTTTTTTTCAAGAATTCCAAGTATGGCATTTGCAGAGAACGATATAACTTTCAGTAGCTAGTCCACGTAGCAAGTCTTTTATTATCCTTGTCGGCCTCTGCCTGGAACGCTAGTTGTTGCAGATCGTCTCGTGATGTGTCCAGGTATAAAGTGCTTCTTTCTGCATCGGGCGATAA
The DNA here is from genome assembly GCA_036023295.1 of Invenusta paracnida. Taxonomy (NCBI): domain Eukaryota; kingdom Metazoa; phylum Platyhelminthes; order Proseriata; family Coelogynoporidae; genus Invenusta; species Invenusta paracnida. The sequence goes on along the minus strand of JAYRBW010061831.1, from coordinate 16,526 downwards.
GAATAAATACAGTGTTTTGTGTTTTTATTGATGTCGTTAGTTTTTCAGCAATTGTCAAGGTCTGTTATCGTGGACCTGCCATGAAAATTCGGCGTCGAATCTTTTTACTGCAGCTGCCTTTTTTATGAATAATCCTAAAAAGTTAAATTCCTCGACACTTTCTATGGACTGGTTGTCTAATGTGGGTGCATCGTTGGGCCATAAAGAGTTGATAAGATGAAAGACATTTTCAAATTTTTTTGCACTATACTTGTCGAATTCATAAATGAATTGTCATAATTTATAAAAAAAATAGATATAACGGTTGCCAATTTTCGATGCATTTTCGGTTTGTCGGCGATCTCGTAGAAGCCGGCTTGTAAGTTTGGTATTTTGCTATTAAGGTTTTGTTTGAAACAGCTGATGATGATGTAGAGAAGCGAAAAACAGCACTGTGACACCAAAGTGTCATCCTGCAGAACACTCGAAGACGTGATGAATGGTTCATTTGGGCCGTGAGATGTTTGGGCCGAGGCTGACGTGTCATAGTAGAGGTCCATAATTGAGGAGATTAGTACTTGTGGCACTCCATAGAAGCCTAAAATGGTATTGATGGAAGATTTAGAAACTAAGCCAAACGCTTTCTTGAAGTCCACAACACAATAGCGCTGTTCTGTGGAAGATCGACCAGGGCGGAAGCCACCCTGATTAGAGGACAGAAGATGATTGATGACTGGGAGTAGACGATTCCGAATGACATTGTTGTAGAGCTTGGCAAGAGTATACATAAGAAAAATGCCACGCTGATTATCGAGAGATGTGAAGTTTCCCTTCTTCCGAATCGAGATGTTGGAGGCTGTTCTCCAGATATCAGGCACTCGTGCAATAGGGTCAATAATGAGAGGATAGGATGTATTGAGTAAATGGGTGACTTTTGAGATCAAGTTAGGAATTATGGACACTCTAGTAGGGATATTGTAGGGATATAGAGCCTTAGGCGGTGTCAGATTTAGTAGTCTTAAGGGCTTTGGTAACCTCTGCTCGAGTAATACATAAGTCCACAGTCAGAGGCTGCCGAGCCAAGAACTTTGAAGCTAGGTGGTGGCAGATAGTTGTTTTATGGTGGAGGAGCGTAAAACACATTATGATAGTGGCCAGCAATTAGCTTTTTCCTGAGCTCAACAAAATTGGCCATAGAAGGACCACAGTAGAAAGCTTACTTCTGCGATTAGTATAGTGTTTACAGTTAGCAGTAGCGTCCTGGATAGCTGTGACTGCACTCGGAATATGTGTGTGTGTTTGGGTGATGTAGGCTTCTCTAAGCGCCCCCACATTTCTAATAGCAAAAATTACCATTTAGATAAAAAGTATAATTTAAAATATATTCATGGTATACTATATAAATATAGTTGGTTGTGCGGAACTTAGCTGTGATGAGTACAGAAAGGGTTTACCTGGTATCCTGCAGGTCATCATCCTGTGCGCCGGAAATATGTCTATACGTTTGATCATAGGACTTCTTTAGAGCGGAAAATGTTGCAACGTAGTCGACACCACCCAGGACAGACCAGTAGGACTCGATAATATGTTCAACCAAAACAGACATATCTTCCTGACGAATAAATTCGAATAAATCTAGAAGTGCAGAGTTTACTAGATTATAACGATTACCATTCCGTACGTACATGTCAACAACCGATTGAAAATGTTGATTTTTTATAATGTACAAAACATAATCATCATCCTTGGTACCAACAATGTGACGGAAGAGTCGCAAAGCACCTGATAAAAAATGCAAATAATAATAATACAGAAAATTCATTAATTAGAATTTACACTGGATTAAAATTTAATTACATAAAAAATAAGCACACATATAATTTTAATAATAAACAGAATACTTTAAATAGCATTATTTATTTATTCTGTCTTTTAACACCGACAATTACATTTTAATAGAAGTAATTTATTTAAATTAATATAAAAATATTTCAAACATACACGTTGGCCTTAATATGTTTGGTCAACATCGAATTAAATTATTTAAAGATAAATTAATTTAAAAATACAATAAACCAAAAAACTTACTCAAAGAAAGCGCGCTATGTTTTGATTTAAACAACGCTGTAGTAGCCTGCAGCAAATCTTTCTCAAGAATAAAGTTCTTCATCTGATAATTATGATTATCGACACAAAAAAGCAAAATTTCCAAAATTTGTTGCAGAACTAAAGCTGTTCTGTAGTCATCTATAAAAAAATATTTTTTAAATCAAGTGTATAGTAATAAAAAACTATCTAATAATGCTTAAACACTTACCCTGTACTATGTAGTCCGAAACGATAATTTCTTTTAAAGGTGAGATGAGATTGTCAATACAGTGACCGTAGAAAATGTTAAGAAGTTCTGTTTTTTCAGATATCTAAACATTTTAACAAGAGTAAATTAAACTATAAATAAACATCATATTTACCATATATAAAAATAAACTAAAAAAAGTTTACTTACTAAACCAAAAATAGGCATCAAATTCGGATCAAACAAGATTCGAATCATGTACGTGACAAGAGTTGCGTTTCCAAGTTCTGAAATTAAAAATCAAGTTTCTGACAATGTGTGATGCTAAAATATTGTAGTTTGTCTTAAAGTGACTTTATAAATACAAATAATATTCTGTATTAAGGTATAAAAATAATTCTAAGAAATACTAATAATAACTGTATAGCCCCAATAAATTAATTTTTAAGTAAATACTATATGTTATCAATGATTTATAAGAGAAAAATTAAAAACTAAAAGTGTGTTACTAAATATTTATCCAATATTAATCAACCTCTCAAAACAATAATGACTCTATTTAAAATTTAAATATCAAAACGGGCTATGGATACATTTACAAATTTAAATGTTTTACTTAACAAAGCGCATATAACAATGACTAAATATGAGACGGATAACTTACACTACTAGCATAGTAATAGTAAAAAATATCCAAGAAAAACACGTATGTTATTTAAATAAGGCAATTTAGGCATCTAATAACACTTCCTTCATTATTTAACTAAATTAAAAAGCTAAATCATGAATATCGAACTATATACATTACCAAGCTTAATTTAAATAAGTGATATAAAAGATTGTCAAGGATGATTTAATGATGAAATTTTCAATGATATAAAAATTAAATAAAGCAATTTTGGTATTTTTTTAGCAAATTTCTTTATTTTTAGCAAAATCGTAGTTAATCAGTTATAGCTTTGCATTACCATAGACGAATTATCACTAGCGCTAAATCTTAAGTATCAATTAATTATTAATTAATTAACTTTATGCTTTTTATAAAGAAAAAGTTACATACCAGGATCAAAATCCTTAATAATTTGATCGATCATTATGTTGACAAGTAAATTTTCTTTAAGGCAGCCTTCTCTTGATTCTTGTAAAATAAACTCCTTGACCAGGCCAGTTTGTTGCTCAACAAACGTATAAAGAATGCTCAAACCAACAGAGCATATGCTAGGTATATCTACCGATAAAAGTGACTTTATCGCATTCATCGCTCCATATTTGGCAAGTAAAGCAAAGAAATTTTCCTTTTGATTCAACTCCAAATTACTTGATAATGCACAGAATTCCTTTACAAAAAGTGCCAAATCATGACGTCGTCCATTTTCAGTTTCTGGAGCAATCAATTGTGTAAATACTTGACAGAGGAATTGCTCATCATCCTGTAATGCAGCAATGATTTCAAGCTTGTTAAAAAATAGAAAATTGTTGAGCGCCGAAAGAGTATTCTCGTCCATCAAAGAAGGCGGAGGAAGGCATGTGTCCGAGATATATTGTACTCGATAGGTCTGATGAATACGACTGACTAAATTTGGATTATGTAAAGGAAATACCTGTTTGAAATGAGCTTGATTTCGGAGAAAATCGCGGTGATAGCTTCGGCTTTCGGGATTATATTCGAGCATACCTACAACATCCATGAGCATATTGTCGGCAAATAACACCTCGTAGAGAACTCGCTTATTCAGTGACAGAATGTGTTGAATAATATTAAAAATGTGATGAAGTGAACTCAAATCATCAGAATCTTCAGCTTCGTGGAAAACTTCAACTAGCTGTTGTAGAAACGATCCTCTCTCTAAATTTTTTGCAAGTTTTTTAACCTGGAATGGCATCATTGCAGTCTGCTTAAACAAAGAGGCGATTTCACTTAAATGATCAAGATTACACGGTGGTAATATAAGCATAGGTGATACTGAAATTGAATTGGAAACCTCGAATCCATTGTCATCTATTTCGTCTGCATCATCAAAGACATCCTGTGTTATATCTAAAGAAGGATCCTTGCCTTGCACTTTGCAAATCTTCTCCCAAATATCATCACATCCTATTTTCTCTTGAAAAGATAAAGCCAAATCAATAATATCTCCTTCTGACCAAACAATAAGGGTTTCTTGCTGTTTGTGATAAGCAGTATCCAGTAAAATTTGAGACTCTAATAAGCTAGATCCATCGGTTTCCGAAATAACAACAAGCGCCATACTGTCTTGTTCATTACATAAGGCAGAGACATGTCCAGTGCCTTTGTCGTCCCATTGGCGATCTTCATTTAGAATATAGAGTTTAACCCGACGGCGTGTTGTTGCCTCAGAGGCAGCCATCGACGACTGAAACAAACCAGAAATAATTTATTCTAAAATTAAAATAATTATAAGAGATTCAATAAGCTACTTATTTCAAGTTTGTAATATCAGTGATGATATTTTCATATTTCATGTTTGTTAATGTTGTCATGTTTTTACGAATTTTACAGTTTAGATGTATACCTATGTTCCATATTGATCTATACATTTATGCATTTTAAACAGAAAATATTGTAACAATTATATTTGGCACCATATTTATATCAATTTCTTCAATGGCTGTAATATGTATCATCATTATAATTTTAACATTTTGTTTCTTAAATCTTGGCGTCCTTTTTTATTTCAATTTCTTTAATGACTGTAGGTACTTCATATCATCAATATCATTTCAATTTTTTTTTCTTTTAAGGAGCTCGTTTCTTTACTTTCATTTTTGCAACGCAGTCGTTTTTGTTTAGATAAGAAAAGAAGAAAAAGAAGAAACAATTTTTTATCGAAATTGACCCCCTTTAAAAAGTATCTAGAAACTGTTTCATAAGTTCATTCATTTTATTCCTTGGCGCATGGCGATTACACTGGTACCAAAATATGCTTTTTAATGCATTCTAGCCTGATTTATGAGTGGTCAAAAATAGATCTATTCTCCTTATCATTAATGACTGTAATGAAAGTATTTAAAATTCATTTTTCGTTTTTAATTGATAAAAGTAACAATACAAATGTATAATTAATAAATAATTAGGATTACTCTAAATGCAATGAGATGTCAATTCTTTAAAATAAAAATAATAGGGCAGCATAACCCAGTAAAAGTTATTATTTAGAACAGCCTGCTGAGATCAATAAAGTGCACCATCTAAGTGTCTATGTTTTCTCTTTCCATGATAGAGAAATACTCAATGCATGTATATCCCACAAAATACTATACATCTACAGTAATGTACTTCACATAATTTCAATATTAAACTTCCCTCACTGAATGACTATACAGGCAAACAATGTAGCTGTGATGTCAACCCTATTTCAATCACATTTGTCATTTCTCAACCAATGACATATGACAATTTGACTAATGGTGTTAATGATGCTAGTCAGGGGGTCATACTCAAAACTATCATAATCATAATTTAGCAGAGTAATAATGTTTTTTTCATAGTGTTACTCAAAACTATCATAGCACAGTACTAACTTAGGAGAGAGGTTGGCACACAATTTTCGGTGCAATGAGGCCACACACCATTTTCCCATTGTACTGCATGGTGTGACAATGAGTCATTGTGCATCTTCTAATTAATAAATACTTCATAAATATATTAATCTTTGTGCAAATAATATTTCATTTAAAAATTATTTACTTTATATTTTGTCTTGTTTTAAAGAGTATAAAGAATATTTTCATTTAAGTACAAATACGTTTTTAAAAAATATGAATAAAATACATTTTATGTATAGGCTTCATAGCCAACTACTATTAAAATAATAAATAAATCCAATGTTTTATTATATTTATATTATTAGGTAATTGTCATTTTCAAATCATTCATTTGATACAAAACACTAAGCATGGTAGGTACACAATTTAAAAACAAAATTAATATAATGTATAATAACTAAAACAAAAAGTCATACAACATACTAATAACTTGGTATATTTGAATACATTTTAAATATATTTTTATAGTTATTAGTAAATATTTTTTAAGAATTAAAGTAACATTATTTGGGTAATATAATAAATTTACATCACATGAACTAATTAGGTATATATAATAAGATAAAAAGTATGAATATAAGCAGGATGAAAATGATGAGAATTATTAAAATAAGTATATTAGTTTGTAAAATTACATATATTTAGTATTACATTTCCTTATTGTGGTTTTTTAGACTTTAAAATATTATATATGGGACAAGTGACTGTTTTACATATGAAAGATGCATTTTATATTTTGCTGTTTTAAAAATAAATATATTTTTCATATTGTCAGTACTATGATCAAATTTCTACAAAATTTCAAATTTATTTTGTTATTGGTGAAATACAATCTAATAGGCTTGATACTGTTGAAGTTTTATTATATTATTAATTTCTTTAACTTAACAGAGTATTCCACTATATAGTTAAGTAATATGGGTATATATATAATGATAATTGACATATTAGTTCATTTAATAATGTTTTTTAAAGCTTCTGAAAAATTGCACATTTGTAGACAGGTTTTATTATAAAGCTGACAACATTATTTTTATTCCTTAGAAGAAAACATTAAAAACTACAAAACAAAACTGGAAATGATAATTTCAACTTAGTTAAAACAGCTATTTTTTCATTTGAGAATAAATATTATAAAAAATGCTTATAAAATTTTAATGGACTTGTTTTATTTTTTTAATTTAAATTTTCTAATAAGTTTAAAAAATATGCTAGGTAGGTATATCTTTTGTAGACATTTAATATTATGTAATTATGTATATACTACAAATGTGTAGTGTACTTTATACTATGAACTCTATTTTGATCAAAGTTTAAAAATGCATGTCTATCAGTTTTAGCCATTTTAAGCATAACAATTTATAGATATTAAAATTTATATTAATTATTACAAATTAGATAATGTTAAATAAAGCATTATATAATATGACTATATATATAATATATAGTCTGTCAATCTGTCTGTTGGCTTCATCAGGAGTAATGTTGGCCACCACAAGCCTGCCAAATAATACTGCACCACTGGACTATGTCATTGCACACTCTGATGTTGTTGATTAGGTCCATTCTTGTCCAATTTGTGATGTTGTCAGTGAATGAAGTCATTGGCCTGCCTCATCTTCTTCTGTCCTTGATTTTACCTTGCACCATGTTTCTCATAATTTTACATCTCTTGTGATGGATGGCATGTCCAAAGTATTTCAATTTTACTTTTGGTATTTCAATTTTACTTTTGAATTATTGAAAAGAGAGTTAATTTTGTGCCAAGATGTAACAATGTGCTTTTATTAGTCCTTTTTCCATCAAAGTGATTCTCAACATTCTACAATAAAAGCACATTTCTGCAGCTTTGATTGACTTTTCATCAGCTTTGCAAACTGTTCATCCTTTGCTACCATATATCATGACTGGCCATATAACTCTTGAGAATTTTCATTTTCAGATTGTATGGTATAGACCAATCTTTTCATATATTGTTCAACTGGATCATTCATTGTTTCACCATTCCATTTCCAGTCTTAATGTTATTAGAACATGAACCACTGGATGCTTTGGTAGAACCAAGATATTTAAACTTTTTAACATTTTCAAGAACTTCTCCATTGATGTATATATTGTCATTCTGGTTACCTCCTATGTGCATAACTTTAGTCATTTTTGCATTTAAATTGAGACCAGCTTCTTTACCTACATGGTTGACACAATCTAAAACAATTTGCATGTTTGCTTGTGAGTCTAATGCAAGTGCTGTGTCATCAGCATAGTGAATGTTTGAGATGTTTTCCCCACCTATCTTAATGCCAAATTTTTAAATTTTAGCCTCCCTCATCACTTGCTCTGTATAGACATTAAAGCAGGTCTGCTGTAGACTTTATAGACTGCTGTCATAAAAAAATTTGTGCATAATTTGTGTATATATTTGTGTATATAATTCATATATATATATACCAATTACCAAATTAAATGTATACTATATATATTCATGAACCACATAGGTATTGGGTTCCTACAATATTCATCTAATTAACTGTGCATTAATTTTTGTAAATAAAGCTATAAGTATTGTTATAATAGCACAAACAGCTGATAATTACTGCAAATATTACAAGAATATTGATTTCACTTAAAAAACAATAACAACAATTTTTATATTAAAGTTAAAAAATCAAGTGCCAACTGTTTTAATTATTTCAATTAATGACCAATATTGTACTATATATTACTGCTTGCTTATATGAAATAATATAGTATTATGTAAATAAAAACTAAATATACACAATAATTTTTAAACAATTTCAAAGAGAAAAATCAAAGATAAATTAATAAACAATGTTATATTAATGATATATAATTATATAAACACATGAATATATCAAAACATTTTTAACAAAAGGGGTGTAGATTATTCAGATGCGTATAATATATCTATGTTTCAGTTTTCACTAACTCATAGACACTTTGGTTTCTTAAGATTAAAAAAATACTATGTACCTACAAAAAAATTTGTGTATAATAGTAAAAAATTTGTGCATGTACTCAAAAATTTGTGTAGTATTCGTGTATATACCCAAAATTTGTATGTGTGGACACCCTGTTAAAGAGATGTGGGAATAGGATGCATCCTTGTCTGACCTCTTTCTCAATTGAGAAAAAATCACAACATTGATTGTTCTATCTAATCATTGCTTGCTGGTTGGTATAGTTTTTACAGCAGTTTTACTAGGTGAGTTGGAAATCCCAGTTTTAATATAGTGACAAACAAGTGGTCATGTTTCACATAATATTGTCAAAAGCTTTGCTGTACCTAGTCTATAAAAATCATGTATTCTTCTTGACCAACTTGTCAGACTTTTTCTATCAGAATTTGGATAGTAAAGAGCATATCACTAGTTCCTGTTTTGCCTGAAACCAGCCTGGTACTCTTCTTCTATCTACAATTCTTATTCTATCTTAATACTTTCATTCTGATCAAAATGATGATATTAGTACAAATTGAAAGTGTTATTTGGTTGAAAGTTATAGCTAATTAAAATGTATCTTTATTTTAGGCCTTAGGCTAAAATAGTTCTTTATACTTAAATTATATATTTATTTATTAGCATATAGCCATATCATGTTTAGGTGTATGATATCCTACACTAATTTCTATAACAATAATATAGTATACTGTGTATACATCTATAATGGTTATATAATATACATTCAATAATTTTTATGAATATTAATATTGTATTTGTATGGTCATGGAAGCTAAAATTGTTTGAAAACATGTACTGTAATTGTATTTGTACTTTAAATAATAACTTGACAGACAGGTTTATTTTTCATACAACTTTTGAACAAGATCTTGGGAGCAGATAATTTACATTTATATATAAATAGATAGAAGTAAGTGCAGGAGCAGTCTTGTGTGTGACAAATCCATGGAAAATAAACCTGCAGTAACAGAAATGTTTAGTCATATTTTAAACTTTTTTAATTCTAGTAATATTAATATTATTATTAACCAAAATATTGGTATAAAAAAGAAACTTTAAATAGGAATAGAATAACCATGATTTGTTCTATAAAATATAAGTAATAATGCTATAAATTTACTTATAGTCATAGAAATTATAATCTATCTGTACTCTCTAGACACTCAGCAAATTGGCATAAGCCATAGGCATAAGGCCAGGGAGAATATTATAAACAACTTATTTCAATTAAAATGTATATAATGGAAATTTGAATTACTGACCACAATCATACATTCAAGTGGTTACTTGTCAAGTGTCTAACTCCAAAAGTACCTGTGGTTCTAGCAGTGTAAGTCAAAATTGAAAATGTATTATACTTATAATTTACACTAAAATGTTTCCTCTGAGAAAAATACAACAAATTATATATGTTTTAATATATTTTAATATATTTAAATGTATCTACAAATAATATGAGTATAATTCTATATTTAATATATCATACTCATACTTAGACGAATAATAAATTATTGTTCCTTCGTAAAAATATGTAACTTCTGCGTCCGGTATCTTTTTACTTTGTTGTTTTGTCTCAATTGTAACTGTATAGTACATTTTGATCTGTTCCTTTAGACACCTTCCGAACTCTATTTTACTACTAACATATTATGGAATTAGAACTACACTAGATGTCTAAGTATCTTTGACTAAAATAAATAATAAGCGCACAATTTACCGTAATAATAACACTTAACAGCAACGAAGGACCGACTCCATTTACTATAAATTGAAGCATTTAAATAAATTTACCAAAACAATTAATTCCAAATATATTAGAATTCTCCCTACATGCAAAATTGTTTTTATTGAATACATTTCACTGAAACACTTATCAAACAATTCATGAGATTTTTTCGTAAAGTTCACTTTTATGCGTTCAAGGAAATGCTTGAAATTCGAGAAATTTCTTGAATCGTTTCAAGTAAATATTATTTTTAAGGAACTCCTCCAATTTCGAGAATTTCCTTAAAATGCAATGCAATTTCAAGGAAATGCTTAAAAATAATAAAACGACGTTCTTCAATACGTTTGAGAAAATGCTTGAGGAGTTCCTTGACTAAGCATTTCCTCGAGTTGAAAGAATTCCTTGAAATTTTTACGAACTTGCATACCGCCCTTAGTCAAGAAGCTCCATAAGTCTTTCCTAGAAAATTGGAATTCAAAGAATTTCTATGGAATCCCCGAAATAGAAAGAGTTTATTAAAAATATAAAATTGCAATATGTATAAGCTTCGCCATGAATATTCCTTGACTTACAAGTATTTCCTTAAATACATCGCAAACTTACAGATATGACTTAGAATTAGCACATACCTACATTTGATTCCATTGAATAAGTTTTCTATGTCATTCAATTCTCTACTATCCTTTCTAGATTATTTAATAGGATTTTCCGAACAAAAAAATCTTAATATATTTATATGTACATATTAATATTATTATCAGCTATATGAAATTATATTACATTTTATATAATATAACTATTTATAATTAGCAGCTATATGTATATAACAGATTAAATTCTTATATTCGCGGCAATTTCGTTAAGTGCTCATTTCCTTTTCATTATTCTTGTTATAATTGTGGTTAAAAGTCACATATTTCCTAGAAAAATCTCATGTTTGGACATTGATAATCTCAATTTGATCTATGCGATAATTGTCTTAAAGATCAAAACTTAACTCAACGCTTTCCAGTTTCAACTTTTATAATCTTACATTGAATTTCAATTTGAATCACAGTTCAAATTGGACGATTAAACATCTAACAATTTAAACATTGATATTCTTAACTTTATTTTCTGTTTTGCGATGTGAATGTCTATAGGGTCTTTTTTTGATTGTGATCATATTATATTAAAGTACGATAATTATCTCATTCTGAACTGAAAACTCAATAAATTAAATTAATTAAGTAAGAAAACATGATATTAATTCTGAATTCTAATTTTTACAACTATTTTTGTTACTTAAAAACAGCTATTACTTTGGACTAATTTTGTGAGACTTAATACACTCCAAAATTTCATATTTATACGCGTTCACGCTGTGCAACTTGACACGAATTTGTTCATGAGCTGATTTTCTTTGATGAAACATATATCCTTAAATTATGTTTTTTTTAATAAAAGATTTTAAATGTTCATTCCTGTAAATTTTGCTGTTCAGATAACTAATCTTATAAGGCGTTAATTACTGTGGTCGGGGAACTAAACTTTGTTTTTACTTCCATTAATAAATGGCACGATAAATTATTCCGTTTAAAAAAATTTGAATGTGTATAAACATTCATCAATAACACACGTCCAATAATAAAAATGTATGAAAAATACTTTAAGTTTGTGAAAATTTTTCCGCTTGCAAGGGAGACGTATGAAACTGCACAAACATGTTAATAGCTATAATTGTTGTACTACCACGAAAACTTGTAAATCGTGTAATGCGCCTAGTAATAAATGTTATGCTCAAGTGAAATATAGAATACCGGAATAGAATACCGGAGCAGCACTATTATATTCTTCGGGGGAAACCATGAGTACTAGGTTATTATCACACTCAACTTAATCGAAATAGTAACCCTTATCCATCAGACCTTTTTGTGCTTCCATATGTGAGGAATTTCATTGACTTCAAGAAAGATATATAATACATGTTTTGATATTTTAAAAGTATGTTTCATTTATTTGTGACAAAGTGCATGGTACATTTTTTATAGCAAAATCTCTTGTGGCAATCTCTTTATGGCAAAATCTCCCTAACACTAACCCACAATAGTCAGTATTGCATTTCATAATTTAACTTCATTTTAGGAAAATTCCAGTCTACATGAATTGCTCCATTTGTTCATTTATAAATAACAGTTAAATGCGTAAGAGTATCCTATAAACCCCATCTGACAAGCCGCGAGTTAAACAAAACTAGCTGAATTGTCTTCTAAAGTTTATATAATACTATTGGTGAATTTAATGCCTTATATATCTATGTATTTAAAATATCTTTAATTAAGTTTATTTAATTCGTAACACTTTTTCAGCATCTTCATTCGAGACAATGACTACTAAAACTAAATACATAGTAGTTTTAGTAATCCCTGATTAAAGACTAAAAGCTATAATAATACATCTTACTTAGTCTATAAAAAATATTCTTATAAAAGATACATTAAAATAATTTTAGTGTATAATTATAATCAAATAGCTGTTAAATAATGACTACGCAAAAAACTGATTCCAGTACTAGGTAAAGATTAAAAAATATTGTTTCTGATCTAGTGATTTAAAAATTCATGGCTAACCCAAAAATTCTATGAAATTACTTATTGAATCTATAGCACAACGGAGTTTAAGTATATAAATATTATGCATTATCATTCTATGCAGAGTAGTGTGTTATGATTGACATTATCTAAATAAATAATACAAACCAAGATTTATATATATAAAAATGGCCATCAATGTTGCACGTAGATCCATTAATCTATATCAAATCAAGTGGTGTTTACGCTATGTACGCTAGTTTAGATGATTTCGATTTGTATAAAATCATTTGTAAACTTCTTCGATTTATTACTACTTTATATGTAAATTATTTAAATTTATTACTAAATTATGCATATTTTATTAGTTACCTACATAACTTAATAAAATTAAGTAAAAACGAAATTTAGTTAGTTTGAGTGTGTTTGTATTATATAGATGTAAATAAATTAGAGTTGTACAGAATATGTATTAATCATAGTATCACAAACTCTTTTCTCCTTAAAGTAGAGAGAATAAGATGCAGTATACGTCAAACATTGCTTGCTTGTTGGAGGTAAAACTTCCTAACGTGCAATATGACAAAACACCAAATAGCTCATAAAAGCAGTAGTATATAAGAGTACTGTAGATTGAATATATAATATAGTACAGCAATCAAGATAATAGTATAGTACGATAAGTCAATATAAGAGAAAAAAAAATAAGCTAAGGAAAATATTACCTTAAAATTAGTTTTTAATGAAGCTGTAATTAAAAGATTACATAACGACTCCCAGTTTCATGATCTATTAATTAAAGATGAATCATTATAATAGAAACGTTTAATCCATGAATTATAAAGTAGCAATAATTTAAGAATCAAAATTCGGGCCATATAAAATAATATTGAAAAAATACAAAACATTAAATCGATCTATGAAGACTTTAAGCGCTAGGTTGATGTTATAATTAGAACATTGTAATTATATTAGCGCATATGAAGGTATTAAAAGATCAAATCAGTCGTTGCTATATTTACTTACATTTTGTTTCTGGATACAAATTGTAATTAAAAACCTTAATGAAGTAACCTTTTAGTATAATATAAATTAAGTATTACTATTCAATCTTATACAGCTATTCAAAAGGTCAAATTAAACTGAATTGTTGACGATCCTCCAATAATAATTAGTAATCAGTAAAGTTTGATCTGGTACCTCTAAACCAATAAACACAACTGTGATGGGAGAAATTAAGAAAACATATGTCTGTAGTTGCTTGGATCATGGGCAACAAAATAAAAGAAATGAGATTGCACTTGTGGAGAAGATAACGAAAGAAAATTTCCTAGAAAATCCCACGCGCTATACCTGTACTAAACAGTGGTATACAAATAAAGAGACTGTGGGTCAAGAAAGAAGCACTATCTACAACTAATTATTGGAGCAAAAAGATAGAGAACACATAGTTACCTAGCTAAGAATAACTCGACAGGCAATAAAATATTTGTATAGGGATGGTGGAGAGATAGGAAGGGAATGTACAATCAGATAAAGAGGGATTGGCAGTCAGAGATCAGGTGAAAGAAAGAAGAGAAAGAGGAGAGGTGAAAGTTCGTTTGTCATGAGAACAAGTGTATTTGTATAGCAAATGAGTGGCTGGACGAGTGGGAAACTTATTTGTTATTGTTGACAAGACATAGCAACTATGGAGACCGTAAACCGATTAACAGCAAACAGTCTACGCAGTTATCATCAATTAAGTATAAAAAACTTCAACACATTAAATTTTAGTTTTTATGGGTGTAAAAATTGAACAATATTAGAGGTGAATAAATAGTTCTAAAAAACACGATATCAATCAATATCTTTAAAATTAAACTAAAATAACGTGAGGTAAGAAATAAGAAAGATAATAAACTGGTGTGTGGGGCTCTGCGCGTAAGAAAAGTAAAAGTCAGTGCTCTAAAGAAGTCCACAGATCAGCATAATGGTTAAAAAATGGCAGACAAACACATGCATGTCGGATAATTAATTATTTCGAAATCAGATATTGTTAACAATTATTGTGTATATCATCCTTTTGAGAATACCCTCCTTTCAATGAATGTATGTTAGTGTAAGAAATAGCTAGTTGAGACAGCGTAGAGTCAAATATAGAATGCTCAAATTTTCACAAAAAGGTCGTCAATTCTCTTCGTCGTTCATCTGTTCAAGTTTCTTCCAGAGTTCCTCTCTCTCTTTTTCCCGCTTTCTCTCCCTGAAAATAAGTTTAAAAAAGATTTAGAAAAATTTATTATATTTAGTCAAATAGTTGTACTTAGTAAAAAGTTGTTTATTTTTATTTATATAATATTATAATATTAATAATATAATTTTTAAAACAAAGAAAATTATAATTATAACTTTTTACAGAAATTAAAAAAAAATATACTGTATCATTCAATTTTAAAATACTAGTAATTAAACTGATTATTTAATAATTTTTAATATTCATTTTATTTATAATATAGTTAAAATCAAACAAACAATAATACTTCATATTTATTTGAATAATAAAAGTCTAACAATTTACCATTTCAGAAAAAAGTTAAATTTGGTTTACGAAATAAAATAATACTCTTTTTATACACTCCTAAATAGAAATATTTCAAAACATGTACATATTGCAGTGACCATACCATTCGATATCACTGTTCCAATATACTCCATTAATATGTTGAAAACGACTTCCACGTTATTGAGAACCATATTTAGTTCAACCAACCAAATATAATAAACAAATATACAAAAACCATTATACTAAAAAAATTATCCCTTTTCAAAATTAATATAAGAAACACACAGAAATTATTAAAAAATATAATAATCTATTAATGTGTGTCTCGGTTAGAAACTAAATTGGAATAACTTAAACTAATATTTATAATGTTTAAGCAGTTTCCAAACGAAACGTCTCTAACTTATTATTAATCTACTGTGGTTTACAACTATAAAATATTAGGTTCCATAATTATAAAAGGATTATTAATAATTTATGGCGCGTAGTAAGTTATAACGTACAAATGAAATACCATAACAATCAGTAATTATTAAAATAAAGAGGTTAGCTGTCGTTCTGTTAACTGTCTTCACAACGACAGCTACGCTAATTGGAACCAATGTAATTGTGTACAGAATACAACTGTGTGAGCTGTTATAATAATTAAACAATAATGTACTATTAAATTCACCAAAGGAATCCAAACAATTTTTTAAAATTAATAAAACTAAATTAGTTATTATACCAAATCAGTAATAAAAACGGCGTGGATATCAACTAAATTTTAATTTATTTTATATTTCACATTATAGATATAATTAAATTTTTAATATTATGAAACTTAATAGGTCAGCAGCATTAAAATTATTCCAACTACATGTAGATG
>JAYRBW010061830.1:0-10186 GCA_036023295.1 Invenusta paracnida | reverse complement strand
CTGTGGTTCAATATGGTTGGGAATATGGTTAACTGCAGTTGACTGTGGTTCAATATGGTTGGGAATATGGTTAACTGTGGTTCAATATAGTTCGGAATATGGTTAACTGCAGTTGACTGTGGTGTAAACAAATTACCAAAATTGCAAACTGCAGTTAGCTATGGTTCAAAACGTTGCTGTATTAGAGAACTACAGTAAACTGTGGTATAAATAAGTTGTATGGGAATATAACTGTGACTAACTTTATGATATACACAAGTTACGGGCACGTGTTTAGAGGGGGGGGGGATATAGGGTGCACAAGACCCGTTCGCCCTATATGACACTTGCGCTTCCTATAGGGTAAGTACCCTAACTCCCCCTCAGTGGAGAGTAAATTTTTGCTTTTTTACTACATTTTTCATAAGTTTTAAATTATATAACCTCTAATAAAAGTGGAGAAGGGGGGGGGGGCTTTGTATTACGCCCCCTATAATGACTGTGTGACTCCCACTTTACATAGTTCAAGATACACGCCTGAGTTATGATAATTGGTTGTAGTTTGCAGTTTGTTATAGATACCAAATCATCTTCTTAAAGTGCTTATACTATAGATTGCAGAATTTCATCTTCTACGCCATCAATTTCGGCCTTCTCCGCTAGTCTGCTCCATAGGTCAATCCCATTATGATCGTTATAATCAACACCCGCAGCCATTTATTTTAGCTGCGCATAGCACGATTCATTTGGGATAAACAATTGAAGACTTTCTAAACTGCTAAGCGTAGGCTTATATAACATCTAGTTATAAAAATCTTCCTTCAAATTGAAGGCCAACCTCAACTTACAAACATTTTTACTCTACTTCGACAACATTAAGTAACAATTATATAAACTGAGTACTACTATCTTTTAACGTCTTATTATAGTTCGTGTGAAATGAAATTAACGAGTTGTTGTTATACATAGCTTTGATTAAGATTGTAGGAAAATGTATAGAATATATTGTAAAAATCTAATTGAGTGGAAACTTTTGGAGCTTGAGGTTGCGACTTCCATAATGGAGGAATCTTTTAAAATACGAGTCAGTCGATGTCTTATAGACACAAATGGATAATTACTACGACGATAATAAAGATTATATGCATAGAAATATGCTTACGAATCACTTAGTTCAACCTTCGAATTTCATTGCTATTTTTTGTTAGCCTCAAGAATTTATGTTATGCAAAGCATGATGTTACTTAAAGAAATTAACCGTATCTCGCTTTAAACTTTGTTTTAACGGTATTTTTCCGGTACAAAATTTAGCAACGTTTAATTTCCAGTGTAAATGGCATCACGGTCCTATAAGCGCTATTTAACAGATCATTTAGTTGAAAAAGTACCAAGAAATACACTAAAATATAGGAAAAGTGCAGCTGAAGAAGACAGCGAGTAAGTATACTATGTAAATGTTAACTTTTTACTTATTTAAATAAGCATAATCTTTATAACATATATTTTAAAATGATATAAGTATAGGTATACGTCTATCATCTATAGCATATAACAATGAGTATGAATTTAACTAATACTATTTGTAGTGATTCAGTTGAATTTTGTCATAATTATTTATAGAATATATTGTGTTTGATTTTGAAATAAAAATTTAATGTCAAAGGTCTAGAGAACTGTAGGTATATTTTGTAGTTTATAATTATTAATTTTGAAATAGAAAATATCTCTATACTTACATATATTATAATTGCAATGTTTTCATTTTATAATCATTTAAAATTAATAATCCAGGGGCATTAGCCTAGGTGTTAAAACTAGGTCACACAACTATTTATTATGAAAACATTAATTTTAAGAAAATTAAAGACATTATTTTCAGAAGCTAAAGCTAAAAACACTTTTATAACTTATACCAGAACTTGGAGGTGCTGTTCAAAATTTGATTATGCATTCTATTATGTAAATCGTAACTAGCTTGCTAGATGTGCTGTTTAAAACTTGAATATGCATTGTTCTATTACTTCAATCAGTTATAAATAGCTGTTCAAAATTTAAGTTCAAAAATATAAGTGCTGTTCAAAATTTGAATATGCATTTTATTATGTAAATATTTTATAACTAGCCGGGTCCCTGTTCAAAATTTTAATATGCATTGTTCTATTACTTAAATCTTTTATAACTAGCCAGAGGCCCTGTTCAAAATTTTAATATGCATTGTTCTATTACTTAAATCTTTTATAACTAGCCGGAGGCCCTGTTCAAAATTTTAATATGCATTGTTCTATTATGTAAATCTTTTATAACTAGCTGGAGGTCAAGTCCAAAATTTTAATATGAATTGTTTTATTATATAAATATTTTATAACTAGCCGGAGTCCCTGTTCAAAATTTTAATATGCATTGTTCTATGGCCTCCGAGCCATGTGTCGTCTCCTCATTTTTTACTTTCACCCGTATGGTCGCTCAAAGACTTTATTACCTCGTATGAAAGTTTTACTGGACTGTGCTGCATTAGGAATCAATAAATATAAATTAAATATATAAACATTTGTCAACAATTTAATGTGCTTTTATGTTACACAAACCTGAACTGGGATAACGAAAATCATACTGAGGATCCAGTAATGACTCGTCTATGAAAAATGTCGGATCTCCACTTCAATGAACTTTTATGGTCAGGTTTAAAAAGCTGTCTCTCGTAACTCCATAGGAGACCAGTGTGCGGTTGTTTCTGAGACAAGTACCATTAAATTGTAACTCTGTATCTCTAACACTGTTGAGAAAGCATATCTTCTCTTTAACAGATTTAACCGTCTCAGATGACTTTACATGCAGTGGAGCGAAAAGTATGATCCCTAAGGAAATTTGGTATAATAGCAACGTTGGCATTTTCACCGGTGGTCGAAATTCATATTCAACATTGTCAAATTTTAGTTGATAAACAAATAATTTTTTTACTTATATTTAAATATTTAAAACAAAAGTATGACTTTAATAAATACACTTAAGGAGTCCAGCTGCTACAGAATATAGTGATAATTATTTAATGCTTTATGTTTCGCAAGCTATTAGCTGGTGGAAGGAAATACATCAATTAATAAATACAAGAAGATAATTTGGTTTAAATTAATGGTAACAACCATCGATAGATAGAAAGGGTATTACATGTTGGAAAGGTCGCCTGAAACTCGATAAAAGCGGCTTTCAATGCTAGAATATCCAGAAAATGTTAATGTTATAATCTCAACTATGTCTCGAAAATTATGTTCACATCACATTGAATTGTGATTTTAATTTTATTTTTGTATCTCGCCTATATTAATATATGCAGCTCTGTTAAGTACCGCATTTTTGGAGTTTGAGCTACACCCTCTCTTTTTGTGAGTATTTTAATACTTGAGGTTTAGATAAATATAGTTGGAAAACATATATGGATTAACAGATTAATAGTCTTATATAATAATAGTTACCAATAGTCTAGCTACTTATATGAAAATGTTGTAAAAGTTCCTTTCAAGTTTTTAATTAGTCTTATTATTTTCAAATAAACAATATTAAAGTACCTATCATTGTTTGATATCGTTTATTATCAATAGGTATATAATGTAGTTGTGTCTTTTTGGTGAAAATATGCATTTAAACATATGTTCGCCGTCTAAGCAACATACCACAAACTTTTTATTAAAAATATCTCCCATGCAATATGTAGTATAAGAAGTAATTGTAATCTTGTAATAAGAAGAATTAATTTCATCGCAGAAGGAGATCAGCTGCTTATGTGTAAATTAGAAATGCGTTTTGAAATTTTAGTCTAAAAAGATTAAATTATACTAAAACAACGAAACATATTACTGGCAAACTATACAAGTAGTATTGCACACAACATAACTTAAAGGTATTTGAACAATTAATCAAAGGCGAGTTCTGCAAACTTGGTTAATTCTGACTACAGTTTAGGGAATGTTTATTCCTGGTTGTCTCTTCCAATTAGTAGGAGGGCCTCTTGGGCTTGTTGTTTGAGAATGTTACAATTCCACTGATTTTGACAGAACGTTAAAAGAAATGTGACAGGGACATATAGAATTACTAGTATGTATACTACTATGTACTATAATCCTAAATAAGTAGTATACTATTCGTAAAGTTTTCAACTTTGAATTCTTTGTGTGCTTTATTTTGCACCTAAAAGGTTGTCACATGAGCACACCTCTATCTATCACAGACATTTAGTTCCATAAAATAAGCAAATCATATTCTTTATATATAAACTATGAATATACATATAATTATAAATATAATATATCCCTCAAAATCAACGAATATCTGATATTCGAGTTCTGATTAATTTCATGTAAGAATTCACAAAGAACAATACAATTATTATTTCTTGCTTTTATTTTTTTCGAAAATGAATTAATGTTGTCTAAAATGATAAAAATGCACATTTGTATATTATACCCGCTCATATTTAAACATATTTTTGATGATATTTTAAAATTGAAGTCATAGGGCCCCGCCCCAATGAGCCCCACCGACCTCCGCCCCCCCCCCTGTCTCTCTCTTATTCTGGAATATAGGTGTGTAAAACTGCCCGGTATAGATAGGATTAACTATGTTCTGCTTATGTATATATTATGTTCTTTATAACAACATGTATATGACTTTAGTTAAATTCTTATTTTCTTTTTAAATTATTATAGTATAGCATTATAGGCTGTCAACTGTAAATAAAGCACCTATAAACTGTAATTCATACAAAAGATGCCCCTTGTCTATACCTCGATCGCATTAAAAGATGGGACCGATTGGAGTTATACTTTTCGATTGGGCTACTTCCCGTTTGTAATGCAAATTTATAGGAATGAAGACTTAAATTAGCTATTTTTGGATCCAGTCTCAGCTCTGTCTTGGTACCTGTGAGAAAAGTTGAATAGTTACATTAAATGTTAAACTATTTATGGGTAGGTACTGGCTAGGAGGATCTCTGAGTCAAATAATTAGCTCCCCCAAAGACTTAGAACAAAAGTTATTAGCCATTTAGTGGCCAAAACCAGGACCAAACCGAGTCAACAAGCGTCGGGTACACCTTTGTCGGCCTCTGGCGTCCACAAATAGCAATTATAGGTTATACTATATCAAAAAGATGCCCCATGAAGAGAGGAATTATTTAAGATTTTAATATTCACTATCGAATACATGGTCCACCCGTAGGTACCATTTCCCCACAGCAAGTCGGGGCCTATTGAACGACCCCCCATCCAGGGCTGGTCATGGTGCAGGGACCTTACTGTAGTACTTTAAAGAGAACTATACATCGTATAAAGCTGTAATTCATACAAAAAGATTCCTCTTGTCTATACCTCAATCGTATTAAAAGATGGGACCAATAGGAGTCACGCTTTTGATTGGAACCACTTTCAATTTGTAATTCAAATGTATAGGAATGTGAACTTTTTGAGGGATATTTTTGGGACCTGTTCTGAGCTTTGTGCTGGTACCTCAAAGAAAAGTATGATAACTACAGTGAATATTAGACAACTTATGGCAAGGTATTTGTAATGCGCATCTGTGAGTAAAAAAATTGCTCCCCAAACTCTTAGAACAATAGTTATAGCCCATTAAGAGGCCAAAACAAGGATCAAACCTAGTCAACAAACGTCCGGTACCGTTTTCTGGTACATTAAGCTTCCGGTAGTCAAAACTAGTTATTATTATTATATTGTCTATTTCTTTATCTAATTAGGCTAGCTAGTATTCTTGTGATATTGTCTATTTCTTAATCTATTTGTCACAGTTATTTTTTAATAATAATAAGTCAAGAATATGCAAACAATAAATATATTATAAAAACAAGCGTTTTTTTATTATATATACAAAAATAAAGAAACAAGATAAAATTATAAAATATACAAGATAAGATAAGGTTGAAGCCAATTATGTACAAAAAATGGTGTGTCCGAGCTAAAGAGCCGCGGTGTCTCATTCCTGATGACGCAATCTGTAGGTATGTACAGTTAAGATACGGTTGAAGGCTAAAAGGAGCCAATTATGTACAAAAATAAGATAAGGTAGGATATAAGATAAAATAAGTAAAAATAATATGTAGAGTTGTGGATTTAAAAGAGTATCTTCTTCGTCCTCAAATACTGCTTACGCCTATTCCGAAAAAGTCGATAATTTTTTGGAACTATACTTTTGAAATACATTGGGGCGACTGTCTACCAGATGAGCATACAGCTCAGACTCGCTCCACTCACAATGTCCACGGGGCCACTCCCCAACGATCAGTTCGTCGAAAATCTTCTTCTCTTAAACCTTCAGCGGTTTCTTGACTTTCACCGAGATCGAAGCCTCCTCGGTCTCGCCGGCTGCTGTCACATAGGCCTCGAGTCCCTCGAAGTTAGGTGGGACTACGTCGTCATCCGAGGAGGTAACGATTTGGAGAATCGACGATCTCCTGGACTTTGATCTTTGAAGGCTCTCCTCGGTCGAGGCTGAGCTGCTAGAGACATTGGATGAGAACCTACTGGACGAGGAGCTGGATCTGGTGGCTTTCTTCACTTCCTCGGCGGAGAGGCGTGGCATGAGGAGGACGGGCGTGTGAGAAGCTTCGGTGGGCGGCTTCACGAACGTGTCCGTCTCCGTAAGCTGTAGTAGTTCCGCGTCTGTCCAGTCACCAATGGACTGGTCGTCTCCTGAGTTAAAATTGTCCTCCTCTACCTTGCTATCGTCGAGGATGGTGCCGTCATCTGATGGGAGCGTCATTGTATCAAAATATGGGACCGATAGGAGTTATAGTTTTCGATTGGGACCACTTCCCGTTTGTAATGCAAATGTATAGGAATGTGGACATTAAGATATTTTTGTATCCAATCTCAGTTTGGATTTGGTACCTATGAGAAAAGTATAATATCTACAGCACATATTAGACTATTTATGGATATACACTGACTAGGAGCATCTTTTAGTCAAATAGTTAGCTCTCCCAAGCTTTTAGAACAATAGTTATTAGCCATTTATTGACTAAAACAAGGACAAAAGAGGGTCAACAAGCGTCTGATACACCTCTGGTGTCCACAACTAGCAAGGGTTATAAATTATACTATACCAAAAGATGCCCAGGCAAGAGAGGAATCATTTAAGATTTTAATAGTTACCATCAGGTACATGGTCATGGTACATTTCCCCACGGAAAGTCGGGCCTTTTGACAGACCCCCCCAGCCAGGGCTGGGGTAGGTACTTTGTTGTGGTACTTTAGAGACAACTATAAATCCTATGATACTGTAACTCATATAAAAGGTGCTCCTGGGCTATACCTCGATCACATTAAAAGATGGGACTGATAGGAGTTATACTTTTTGATTGGGACCACTTCCCCTTTGTAATTCAAATGTATAGGCATATGGACTTACTTTTTTAATATATAACTTTTACTTAATATTTACAAAGATCCAGTCTCAGCTCTGTCTTGGTACCTGTGAGAGAAGTATAATAGTTGCAGTAAATATAATACCATTAATGGCTAGCTATAAATGATTACCGTCTGTTAGGCAAATGGTTAGCTTCTTCAAACAATTATAACTAAAGTTAATAGCCATCTACTGGTCAAAAAGTGGTCCAAAACGGCCAGTTTGAAGTTTGGAGATGATTTGTAGGTCGAGGAAGTAACCGATTAAGCCCAAATTTTAATACAATGTAGAACTTTGGTAGACGAACAATTGGTATAAATATGATCTCATTCGGTTGCTCCTATCGACTCAAAAACATCCAAAAAGGCTTCCCTTTCTCTAAATCAACAAGCGTCCGATTCCAAATATATGGTTTATTGGTACCTGAAGGAGATTTATAGGTTCTATGAAACTGAAATTTATTCAAAATGATAGTTGGAGCAGGACGAAGGTATAGAGCCAATAAAATTGCCCCTCACTCTCTTAGAACAAATTTAAGAGCTTCACAACCGATTTTGAGCCCAAATATAAGACCTCCTTTCAACTCTGAAGTCTTCTAGAGGCCGAAACTAGCAAGGGTTATAATTTATACTATACAAAAAGATTCTCCGGTATGAGGTCGATCGTTTAAGCTTTTAATATTTACCATCGGGTTTATGGTCCGCCCGTAGGTACCATTACCCCAGACGAAGTCTGACTGGGGGGGTCAGAGGGGGTCTCCTAGTTAAATTAGGTCTCTTAGTTAAACTACTTTGCCTTTGTAGACCAAAGTAAAGGGTTGGGGAGCTGAAATTACGGCTATAGAGTAATTAAGCCATGCTCTAACCAATAGGCTATCTAACTTTTTTCTAAACCATCCAGAAATATTCTGCATTATAGGCTCCCTTAGGACAAGATCCTTTATATCTTTTGATCCAAAGGTGGGATTTTCAATCGGCTAATTGGAATGTCTTCGTACCATTTGGGGGCATCTTTTTATCAAAACAAAATTGTTTAGTCCCATTGGCACTGTAATTTTTTCTTAGACTACCTTCCAATATAGGCAAACTTTGACCCTCCTTAGCACAGCCCCCTTGATAGTGAGGTTTTAGAAAAAAAATAGTCTTGTATTGGATAGATCTCGCGATCCCGAAAATTTCAGCTCGATCCGAGTTTATTTGACAAAGCTAGCCCCTGAGCAAGGATCCCTTAAGTCCCCTTTGAAGCCTCCTAGCGGCCAAAGTAAAGGACCGATTTCAAATCTGACATCGGATCCTGGCTCTACGCATAAACGTTAGTCTATTAACTTTTTTTAGTAATCTATAAGACATATAGATACATATATACAAAATAAGAGTTCATGAATATCAGAGTTTAATATGTGATATACCCATAGGCTACTTGGTCTTCTAAACAGTCTCCTTTGAAGACAAAGGTACCTAGGGTTGAACTTTATTGATAGATCGACTCCTTAAAGGTTTTTCTGTCTTCCTACAAAATCTTAGCCCAATCAGTTAGCGGGAACAAAAGATATGCCTTATCTGCTTTACCTCCTTTCCCACTACTCCTAGTAGTATAATTTCATTTTTTGGCATGAGTAAAGAAAACAGTTGTATCTGTCAAATATATGAAGGAATAGTCTCTAAATGGTTTCTATCGACCTCCAGAGCCCTCTAAACGATTTCGCGTCAACAAGCGTCCTGAAACATTCAGGAGTCACATCATTTTGTTAAACATACTAGTTGCTACTTATAATCCGTATTAAAGTTTTATTGAAACATTTCTATTATAATTTTAAGGAGTAATTATTGAATGAACGGTATAATTATGTAAAACATAATTATTTATATATCAGATAAAAGTGCATTCTATTATGATAATGTAAAGCAGCCAATAACAAAAGATGCATTAAATTATGTACAAAGGTATTTACAATTGGAAATGAAAATACTTTACAGGTTGAGCATGGATGATTTAAAATTTGATTGGTAGAAACCAACACAAAGAAAATAACAGTATTATATTGTATAGCTACCTAAACACTTTTGTTAATTAATACGCCACTAAATAATTGTAAATATATACACCAATAAATATAAAGCGACTGACCAATTAATTTGGTATTGAAGTTGACACATTCAAATTGCAGTTTTCTATTACAGGTCATTCGTTTCAATTAGGTACACAAAGCTCGTCGTTATTAACAATCAAAGCGGAGTCAGGACTCTTAAGGTGTTTTTTAAGAAATTAAGATTTAAGTCCATCAGAAAGGTTCATCAAGGACTGTGGTCACTAGTTTAATCCGATCCATACTGGTATTTGTTATGCATCAATATCTTCGAGGTCATCAGACAGCTCCTTAATTTCGAAACTTCCACAGAGTAGTAATTTTTAATTTAGCATGTATTCAAACTAAGTTTTTTGTAGCACATTCCATTGAACAAATAGTGTGCTACCACCCCCACTAGTACCACCCTCCACCGCTAGTCATGTATGCTCCCACCCCTACTAGTACCACCCTCCACCGCTAGTCATGTATGCTCCCACCCCTACTAGTACCAGCCTCCACCGCTAGTCATGTGTGCTCCCACCCCTACTAGTACCAGCCTCCACCGCTAGTCATGTGTGCTCCCACCCCTACTAGTACCAGCCTCCGCCGCTAGTCATGTATGCTCCCACCCCTATACTAGTACCAGCATCCACCGCTAGCCATGTATGCTCCCACCCCTACTAGTACCAGCCTCCACCGCTAGTCATGTATGCTCTCACCCCTATACTA
>JAYRBW010061829.1:0-10188 GCA_036023295.1 Invenusta paracnida | reverse complement strand
CAAACGGTAAGAAAACAAATAGCAGAGAGAGAGTGAGGAGAGACGACCGTCCAGTAGCTCGCAAGAAAATAGAATGAATGTAAACACAAGCGCGCGTATCTTTTATACTCTTCCTGTTATGTCATTGGCTGGCCGTACTCGATCGTGATTTGCAAGAGCCCCTCCCCTCCTCCCCCCTGTCACGTGACTGGTTTCGTGCTACTCCTCCCCTACTACTGTTGTTATAAACTTTTATTTTGTATCTCATACAAGGTATTGGTTAGAAAAGTTAATTTCTCTTCTTGGTTTCATTATTTATTTCCATCTATAAAAAAATTATACACATTATTTCTTGCTGAAAATATGAATAAAATATCAATTTGACTCGTAATCTGAAAATACGTGTAGGTACACAGATGCTTAATCAATGTTTAGCACAATGTTATTAAGTATTTAACACTGCATAGGTCAGGTATATAAAGCATATTTACTCCCATATCAACAATTGGTAAGAATTAACTAGTAATTAAAAATGTTCATATCTATATAATATGCAGAAAAAATTACCCCTTACCATGCACCATCTTTAGAAACGTTGGTTTAGCACATGCTTCATGTCTCAATATAAGGATTGTATGTTTTCAAAATGCATTTGTGTATGCATATGTGTGTATATATTATGTATCTTTATAAATGTATGTTAATTGTATGTTACTAAACTAAAATTTTGCTTAAAGTTTTTAAATGATTCCTAACAATCCCCTAAACCATTCCTAAAAGTTAGTTTAAAATTCCCCAAACTCCTACATATTTAAGAAAAACTCATTGCATGAATTCTAAAAATGCTATTAACGTTTGTTAAAATTACCACTATATTTCATGGGATCTTGTAAACATTGTTCTATAAGTTGTCTATGTAATATATTGTTTTAAAAATCTGATATCCTGACCGAGATACTCACCAAGAAAATGGGGTATCCCGACTTGAAAAATGGTATCCTGAGAATACCAACGGATATCATTAGATGCAACCCTGTAATTAAAGTAAAAGTGTGCATAACAAAACAATAAACAGAAAATATTTTTTATTTGTATCTATAATTTATTTATTACAGAATTCGCTGGGTGAACAAAAGTTTAATGTAATGCTATTGTTCTCTCCACGTATACCATAGAAATATATCTCTTATATATAAATTCCAAGTTACATCAAATATTTGATCGATCATGATGGACTCAAACTTGAATCAAGTTTGAAAAAGGGACCCTATCAAGAAATAAATAAAAATAACCTAACTCTGTTACGAAATGTCCGGATGTGATACTATTGCGATGAGACAAAACGTTCTACATATATGTAGGACACGCACGAATTTATAAGTAATACCCATTATTATTAATAGTTTTACAATTATTACTTTTGGCAGTTTGTAAAATTGAAAAATCTATCGTACGTCCAGCTTATTTTTTTATCTATAATAAAATCTTCCAATAATTATTTCATTACTTGTCGTAATCGTTCATCTATTACATACGAAAATATGTGGCATATACTAAACAACGAAATGATCGATATAATTATAACTAAAAATTGATCACTAAATCTAGCATTTAACACGTTTTAAACTAACAAAATATCTACATACATACTTTTTACCCACCTTGATCAGTGTGTTAATAGAATAGAAGAGAAGAGAAGAGAAGTGTGACTGCAGTTTGACACCACTGAGTGACTTAATCAATTGATGGTGTTAAGTACAGCACCTGATTACCTTTTTACTGTTTTATTTTGAAGTCATCTTCCGCTTTTAGTCCGCATTAGTTTTGGACTATGACTTCAGTTATCATATAAAAACCACAGGCATCATTTAACATCTTTTCATTACCTCGACCTGTGTTGTGAGTGCATTTAAAGCTGGGTGGATTTCTGACAGTTTATCCTTAACTTTAGCTATGGGATATTATTTTGATGTCTTGTTTAGTAAATAATAGGAAATTTTTTACTCTTGTATTCATATGTAACTTTTCATTTTGTTTACCAATTGTGTACCAATTTATCTTCTTTAATAAATCTTCACTGCTATAGTTACCCTTCTCTTATCTTTGTTAACTTTTTTCCAATTGATTCATTTATTTTCTTCTAGTCTGGTGAATCGACACCATGATTGTTTTCAAATGAAAATTTTAGATTTAAAAGTTATAATAATCTAATTTATAAATAGATTAGGATATTTACAAATTTTTATTTAATACAGTCTTAAAGCAAATAAATGGAACAATTAAATAATAATGAATGTTTGTGTATATTAAAATATAAATTTAATATAATTATAATTCCGGCAATCTGCAATGAGCCACATGGCTACTAAAAAAATATAGTGTTACATGTTTTATCATTTGAAAATATCATATTTATATGATAATTGAAATTAAAAAAGTTAAATAGAGAGTATTTTGTAAAACGTATTTAAATTAAATTGACTCATTGATATATATATATAATTAACACTAATAAAGTATGCTATGGAAATTTAGAAAAATTTAATATCTTTGTCAAAAACATAAAAATTGAATATTTAATTTATTACTCAAATCCGGTATAAACAATACTTCTGTATGAAGGATAGCGCGCACTTACACACATTTGCTTTGATCATTAAGTTGCGGTAGATAAAAGTCTCAAAATCCAATTAGCTGATCTAAGGATATCTCACGCACTAATATATTCCATTCGTTTGAAATGAGCGCAGACAAATCCTTTGTCTGTTTACAGCATTTGCAAAGTTCATTAACATTAAGAATCCATCAGCTAGTTACATTTGTGTATTCATAAAAAAAAATCCGAAAGCATTCTTTTGATAAATTATTTTTTTTGAAGAGTCGTTCATTTTCTTTTATATAAGTATTTATGCCCGTCTTAATTAGTATTCATATATTGCTAGTATATTAATATTGCTACTGGTTAGATACTGTGAGAAGGAGTTAAACTGGTACATTGAATATAAAAAAGAAAATATTCTCGAGTTTACGCTTAATTATTTCGGAGAAAATATTTAAAACAAAACGTAAACGTATTATTTTAATTTTGAAGAAACGAATAACGCCAATCTAGTTACATACATGGATAAACGTTAGATTTATGTAGGTAATATTGCTTTATTCAACATAAATATCGAAATATGTTGCTTTAAATTACATTGTTCCGTAGTAAGCCATAATTCATTTCATAAGAAATACTTTTAATACACATGACTAGTAATAACCTAAATAATTATAATGTAGGTAACGCATATTTACAAAAATTATTTACGAGTGTCCAAACTAGTTATTTATTTATTTTAATAACAAATTTAGCTTCTTAAAAATTAGAAAGAATGACTCAATCTAATATTGTCTACAAATAGATCCATAGTCTACATTTAAATACTAAAAATTCATTTTATGGAGAATATCAACAAGATGATGGATTACGCAGTTTCCAATCCAGTAGGTTGCTTTTCATTTCTTATTATATTATTTGATTTCGTTATATGATTGGGGTCGAAAATATTCTTGTTGTAAAATTTTAGGTTTTTAGAAATTGATCATTTCAATATATAGTAAATAAAACGTTTATTAGTAGCAACTTATGGTTTCAAACGTTTTCAATATTATTTTTAATATATTTAAATATAGACAAAATAGATAATTAGAAAACTTAGGATTATACTTCAATTTTTAAGAATGTTTTTAATATAAATACATATTTTTTAAACTTTAATAATTTCGAAAAATGCTTTGAAATATCTTAAACGTTAAAAATTGGATGTAGACTATATTTAAATTAAATGTATTTTTCATAAATTCTATCCAAATTCTATTCATGCTTATTCCAGTTTTACCAAAATTATACTTTCAGAAACTATATATATATATGTACATATTTTAAATGTAATATTTAAAATATTTATTTGTAAACAGCAAAAACATATTATGGATTTGAATTAAAACAGATACAAAATTATCTTTATCTATCGTATTACATTATTTTGAATAATTTAAAAATTGTTTAGACAATATCAATGTTTATCTTTGTTACTGATAATATATGGTTACGTATTGTATTATATGGTATTATATGTATAGTAATATATGGAAACGTATCGTATAGTAGATTCAATATTCATCAATAAATTAATTTTATATATTAATTATATTAGCACAAACCTGACATTATACGATTTTATTTAATATATACCTCGCATTATTTTTAGCTATTATAATTATTTTAAAAATAATAGAATAATCCAAAATCATTTATAAATACTATCAGTCAGAACAATATCTGAATACAAATATTATATTTACAGTTTGTAATGAAACATTTTCATATATATATAATGTATATAACTTTTACAACATTTATAATATTGACAATTTTTTATAATTTCATGCGTAATATCATTAATTTATTTTAACTGTAATATGTCAAAGAAATAACGACTGTTATATTTTGAAATAATGTATTTTGATTGTCTAATATTTTCTATGTGACTATCTGAGTATAGTATATATAGACATATAATAGCAAAAAATATCATTATTATAAGTTTAAATACTATTATAAATTAGTAATTACTTTTTCCCGGCAAAAACTAGTATATTGCGTATATGGTTTTAAATTCTTGTTTATTTTATTGAAGTGTAAATTATGAATTGCTACCGTAAGCTTCAGTAAGTATGTTATCAAATTTCTGCGATGAATATCAGTTATGTACTGATATTATTATAGTGCGACATATCAAAGTATTGTTATTATTTGTAATACTGTTAAATTAAAACAAATACTAAATTAAAATAATCAACTAAATTCGATCATTGTGTTTGTTTTATAAAGCAGAAAATAAATTACGTATAATTATGTATAATTAATAAATATTCTAAGAAATAATACGATTTTACCTGTTATTATATAATTTTAAATTATGATTCAAATGTATCATAACAGTAGATGTAAAACATATTATGTTTTTTAAAATATGTAAATGCTATATATTTCTGATTACCACGAAGAACTAAAATATATTAGATATATGTATAAATACAGAAAATTATGAATTGACAGTTTAATACTACTGTTTGATTTTAAATGATAAGGATAATACGGCTAGATAGCACAATGCTATATCATATCAAAATTAATAAATTTTATTGAATGTTTCTTTCAATTTTTACTTCTGAATATAAAAGATTATATTGTATTGTCAATTATTACATTTAAATACGTTAACAACCTGCATAAATACTTATACATATGTGGAAGATAACTTTTAAGATACAATTACTTTAATACAATTGAAGTAAGAATGTATTTTTCATAAACAATTGTCTATTTAGGTTTGTTCATTTGTTCAAGAGAAATGGTTTGGAAGAAGTTTTATTTATATGACTGACATTTATAATTTGTAATTGATATTGTTTTGTATTAACACCTGTTAAAGCTTTTTATCCTATTGATATATATATGTATATATTTAGTATTGCTTAAAATATATAATTACTGTTTAGTTAAATATCTAAAAGGCATTAGATTAGTAAAATGAATGTGTCCGCCATATTTCAATATAATATATTTACCTATGGATATATGAGAGTTGATCAATGTACCTATGTCTATGTCTCTATGTAAAATATCGTTTGTCTTTGACGTTTTCACATTTACTTGGGATGATTGCTGCTCTTCAATTATGTTGATTTCTTGATGACTGTTATATGCTTCCGCTTGCCTAGATTGTATTTCGGTTGATGTTGTTTTCTTTAGTTCTTGTGATGATTGACTTTCTCTGTTACCTATTAAATTGCTTAAAATCATCGATGCCATTTTCTGTTGTTTAGAGCCAATTTTGTTATAGACACTTACATTCCGAACGATGGCCCGAAATGTGTTTAACTAAGTCTTTGTCTCCAGTGGCTTCAGTGATTCTTGTGACGCATGTTCTTCGACCACTTTAATTTGTGAAATTCTCATCTTCCCCAGCGGCTTCCATAAGCGATCGAAATGCCAAGGATAATGTGTTGTGTCCATAGAAATTTATCAATATATACATAGAATGGCAATCTAAAATATTGATATTGAAAATGCTGTATATTTGAGTTTGTGGGCAAGATATATTATTTAAAAAAATTAAGTATATGCCAACTCATTTATATATTAATAGAGAAAAGTATATTTAAAATTATGCTAATATCAAATTTTTACTTGTCGTTTATGTCGTAGTAATTAATAATTTATTAAGGATCTATATTTTTGACCACAAACTTACTTCTTCAAATTGTAACACCATTTTTTCAAATAACCAATCTACGTTCATGAAGTATATGCTAACTTCTTTACATATTATTACAGAAAAAATGTATTTAAAATATATTAGTATATTTCTTTTTATAGCAGTAATTAAACATCTGGAAAGGATCTTTATTTGACCACAGACTTATTTCTTCGAATTGTTACCTCATTTTTTAAGATAGCCAATCTATGTATATAAGTAAAACAATTATCTATAGTTATATTATTATCAAAATATTTTTGGGTTCAACTTACATTACAAGCTTAATCGTTGTTATGTTCATTTAAACAGGTTGCTAATTACCAAATCCTGTGTTGGCATACGTTTGTTGCTTCTACTAAAAAAATAGTCCTCGCTTGAAAATATTAGTGAAGAACATCGGAGTAACTTGAAATTCACTTTACAAGTAGTATCATGGGATTTGGTAAATATATTATTAGAGTTCGTTGTTTCTATACCGTTCTAATAGAATCTCAAGGGACTTTTGCTGACCAACATGGGTCGAATTGGCGTCCTAATTGACGATAAAATGGATATGACATTGATTCAACAGCAGCTTGATAATGGGACCTTGGATCTGCGCGCCTATGCTGACTTTGTGATCGATATAATGAGCCGGCTCTGTGCCCCAGTGCGCGATGAAACTATTGTAGATCTGAAGAAGATTGAAGATCCAGTGGATCTCTACAAGTAAGTTAGTTATCCTTTTAACATTATGGCCTAATAAGAAAAGGAAAGTGATAATAATGTATAAATTTGAAGAAAAAAAAATCCTAAATTGGAGGTACGGGGAGAGCTGAACAGCACTGTTTCGACATTGTTAAGTCTCATCAGCAGCTTCCTCCTCGGACTGTTGCAGATACAGTAGAAGCAAATTGTCTCAAGTTCAGCTGTTTAGTTTGTTTATCAGCTACACATTCTTTGGGAAGTGTGCAAATGTGTCTTTCTAAGCTTTGTTTCCAATAATACTGCAACTTTATATTGCAGCAGTGGCGTAGGTTAGAGAGGACGTGTGGGCTGTTGATGAGACCCGACAAGGTCGAAGCTGCTTTTCAGCTCTCCCCGAACTGTTAGTAATTATATACCTTCCTTTGTAATGTATGAAACCATAACTGTATAATTATGTATGTATAAATTGTTAATGTTATATTTTTATTTTAACAAAGAATCATTTATTTTCAAAATTTGCGTCGCAGATTAAGCGTGCAATGTAAGAGTTAAGTAGGATTGTTAGGATTTTATTTATCTGCATTTTATTGACTTCGGCCAGCAAAATTGAAGATATTTTGGCTGCATTAATTAAATCGAGTATAAAAAGATCGAATAAATCCAATATTACAATATTACTTATCTACGAAAGATAATAAATGTCTGTATATTCTTGTATTTGTAATAAGCTAAAATACTTATATGTACTACCTTTTTGTTCTATCGACAACGTTTAATAGTTCTATTTTGTTATATAGTTTAGTGCATTAAAATGAAATATTTGGTATATTCAGACGGCTATCTCCTTTAAAGGGTTACAGCCATCCGGTCCTATTGTCACATTCCTCTCTATTGTATGTACTGTGCAGGGAGATCTTCAAGGTATTGGAGATGATGAAAATGGACATGGCCAACTTCACAATCTCCCACATGCGACCCTACATTCAGCAACAGAGTGTCACCTACGAGAGAACCAAATTCCAGGAGTTCCTTGACACTCAACGTCGTAAGTTCGTAGCATCGTTTTTATAGAGTAGCAGATTTAATTACACATCTAGTCCATGACTGAATCTGAATATTGGGGTTACTTAGGATATTCCAAGAACTAAAATACTTGTTGATAATTAACCTTTAAGGATTATGCTGACTCTAAAATATTCCATTGATTATTTATTAAATCGATTATTACGTTTTTATATCGGTAGTTTTTAGAATATGGCTTTTTAATCTCGATAATCAATATTAAATGCATTATTGCAATGCAATTAGTCTATTGAGTGTATTTTATACTCTAATGATCTTAGAAGCCGGAGTAGATGGTCTGCTGCGCACTCGACAATGGCTCGAAGACTCGCACTCACGCCTTGTTGCCATGGCAGCGAGTTCCCGCCAGGTGATGACTGCAGCTGCCACTGCTGCCGCCTCTCTCCCCCCGACCCAGGGGGGTCAGAACAATCTTGTCACTCCCAATAGTATCCTTACTGAGGCCTATCTCCAGCTGCTGACATGGGACCCGGATAATCCACTACCGGAGGTTCCCACTTGTCTTGTCTTTTTTTATTTTATATGTGTGTTATTTTTATAGTTATATTATATTTATTGTCAGTAGTCTAAAAGTAGTCCTTAGTAGTAGTAGTAGTATTTTAGCAATTGATAAATTGAACAATCTATTATAATCCATATTTTATAATATATACTATTGTTTAAATGCAACAGAAGTATTCTAAGTATCGTTTATATAGTTTTAGGCTTTATGTATTTTAAAATGTTATCCCCTCTATGCGACGTGCAGACCTTGGTGATGGACGGTAAACGACTGAGCGCAATGGCGGAAGACCTGCGTCGTCTTGTACTTGTCTGTTCGGCGATCCTGATCACTGTGAATATTGCAGGAGCCAGAGTGTCCGCGCTTGCTGAGTTCAAAAAGACACTAAGAGACCATGCCTCTGTAATCCTTCACGATGTGCCCAGCAAGTGAGTTTCTGTGTGTATATTATGAGCGGTCTTTTTTGGAATTTTATAAAGAAATTTATCTGCGAAATTACAGAGAGTTTCCCAAGAAGATTGAAGCGCTGGCGGACCAGATGGATGCGGATCTGGTAAAGGTGCTTGCTAATAATCAGCTACCCCCTCTGGACCCGCAAATGCGCACGATGCTTCGCTCACAGATCCGAGAGTGTATCCAGCCTGACAATCCTGTCCATCGCCTCCTACGTGAGATTGTTTTCTTCACTTAAAGTGTGTCCTTTGTCAAACAAATTAGGAATAATTAATTTCAAAATAATAGCACATAATCTTTGCCACTTCTGAGTAGCTGCTGAAATGTACCTCTTTGACTAGATAAGTCAAAGATACTTCGTATATTTATAACTTTTGTTGTTCAACTTTTTATTTCTAGTAAATCTACTTTTCCCTGGCATTTTAATCTGTCCTCTCTTCCCCTTGACGCCCGGGTAACTAGGGACGCGAACAGTGGACTTCCTGAAGAGGCACCTGTTCTCCGCATCACGTGATGCTCTCCAGATTCCCCCTGGCCTGTCCATTGTGGAGACGGAGCTGACTCAGTTAATTGGTCAAATGATGCGAGTCCTTGCTCACAACCGGAATGTCTTTGGTCCCTTCTACGCGGAGATCATCCAGCCGTTGATGAAGCCCGAGGGGGGCGACACCGCAGCTGCTGACCGATAATTTGGTAAGTGGGTGGGAAGAGCGAAGGAAAGCAAATTTGTTGAGATTATAGCTATCAAATAATGATGTTTCTTTCAACAAAGATGAGGTTCGCTTTGCTGAATTCTTTTTCAATTTATCGACCCATCAATTGACTAAAATACTGTTGATAAAAAAGTATATTTGATAATTTTTTAATGCTTTTATCGAATATTGTCCGCAAGCTTTCTTTTACGGGGATTTACAGTTAAAACAATGAAATAATGATGGTGAGGTGGTATTTCTCTAAAAAGGCTAGATTCCAGAAAAAACAATATGGCGGAATGTGCAGGGTTATTCTTTTTCTCAATGAATAGTAATAAACTAATACAGTCAAACCCCGGTTTTATGTAATTTTTTTAATTATGAATCGTTTAGTATTTCATATATATTATTATGTATATTCATTTACATACAGACACATATATTTATTGTTGTGCTAGAAAAAGAGACAGTTTGGCGCTTATAC
>JAYRBW010061828.1:0-10188 GCA_036023295.1 Invenusta paracnida | reverse complement strand
CCTATTCTACCTTATAGTATCAATTAGAATTGGTTCGCTTTCCAGCTACCCTCGACCCCCTGGGCTCCCGGTCTAATTGTGTATATGAGTTCAGATGGCAAAGCCCGAATTGCTCTCGGATTAGCAGCTGCAAAGTAACAAGCCTCAATCCTGATGTATCTTGATTACAAAATAAAGTTGCCCGATCACGACTTTGTCATTGCGGCAAAGCAGAAACTAACTC
Organism: Invenusta paracnida; assembly: GCA_036023295.1. Classification (NCBI taxonomy): domain Eukaryota; kingdom Metazoa; phylum Platyhelminthes; order Proseriata; family Coelogynoporidae; genus Invenusta; species Invenusta paracnida. The sequence goes on along the minus strand of JAYRBW010061828.1, from coordinate 9,965 downwards.
CATCTGTAGGTATACGCTGTATGTAAAAAAATCGAATCCATCTGGGAAAGTAACCTATACAGTGGTCCTACACATACCTACTACCAGGAGTAGAAAGCACGATACAAGTATTGCGATTCGCATCTGAAAGATTTCGACCATTTAGTGGAACTATACCATCATTCCAATCTACATTACATGATAGTACAGGAGCCTTTAAACCAGTACTTATTCAAAGTATTGGTGGTGGTCCCGGTGAGAACCGAAGATTCCCCAAAACACGAGATGCGGCCGCCCAACGCTTCAAGGACAACAACCTTGACGTGTATATTACATTGACACATGCACCTGGTTTCTCCGCTTACAATAGAGTTGAAAGAAGAATGGCTACTCTCAGTCGAGAACTATATCGGCTAATATTAGCCCACAATCATTTTGGATCCCATTTAGATTCTTAGGAGAAAACAATCGACAAAGAGTTGGAAAAAGCCAACTTCCAGAAAGCAGAAGAGATTTTGAGTGAAATCTGCTCCAATGGCAATGTGGTCATTGATACGCATCCTGTTACAGCAGATCAGTACATCTTCCCCACTGTTGCTCACCAAGAAATCCATGACATGGAAGAAAGTGTTGATCATCTTTTAGATGAGCACAAATAGCGAGTGCTGCTCACCAATTCGAACAAATTGACTCCAATTCTTCCCAGACCGATTTCTTCGAGCCCCCCTTCCACTCAAGCAAACTGAATGTGGACTAGTTGTGCCAAAGCCATCGGAAGTGAGCAGAAGTACTCCATTTAATTTATGACTCTTTGGAAGCGACTGACACACAAAAACCTATTATCCATTGATGCTCGATACGATACATTCTGCCCAAGCTTCCATTGGAATGCGGACTTGCTCAACATGCAAAGTGTATTTTCCTTCTATTGTAGCCGTCCACACACAAAAAATACACAAAATCTTGAAGTGGAGACGACACGCTAGCTTCCACGGAAGAAGAGATTCAAGAGGAGGTTGAGAAGTAAAATAATGCAGCAGATGAGATGGATAATGGGAATGGTGCCATGATGGATGGTACTGTGACGGACGAACTGCTTATGTTTAGGAATATTTACGATGCCCTCCAAGTGCCGTGGGAAGATGCATGATTAATTTTGTATCAGTGATGTATGTTTTATTCGATTAATGAACTGCATATTTTTTAAATATTGATTAAATACACCACAATTTACATGGATTATTATTGGATATTATGAATATTTTTTCTTTCTGATATTAAACATATTTTTGTATCAAATTACGCATGTGCGCATATCTGGTAGGTAAACAAAAAGCGTAGGTATGTGTGCGTATAAGGGGGGGGGGGATTTCTTATTTTATGCTTACGTACTATGTGGATGGCCCCTTATAAAACTGGTTCAATTCTAATTAATATACTTTACAATAGGATTATAAAAACATTCAAAGTTAGTTCGTATTTAGTTTTGGAATAATTACCTCAAAAGTACAGTGCAGTGTTCAAACTATGTACTAGCGATAGGTTAGTCACTTTCAATCGGTTATTCTGACGATTAGGAAATACACATTAGACCACTAGGTTGCTAATCCATACCATTAAGTGTATATTGCTATTTATAGTTTACAATGGATGTGTACTCCTCGCAGTATAATTAAGTCATGAAAAGCTCTGTATAATAATAAATTAACTTGTATAATAATGAAATTTATTACAACATAGTACTTCATTATTGACTGTAAGAAATAGATCCTAAGTAATTATAAATTCAGTTATATTAATTATTACTCGATGCCTTATTAGCGGATTTTAGTAATATGATCTTGATCACACTAAAATATATATAAGATCGCTAAGTCAAGTCGTGTTTATGATAATTCATAATTAAGTAACTGTAATACTTTTACTATTAAACGATTATAAATATTTAAATCAAAAAGGTGTAATTTGATTAACACATATAGAAAGAAGATTGCATCTTATAAATAACAAAATGGAATAAAGTATTGTCAACTAATAGTATAATTCACCATATGAATATTGTTACCTCCTGCATGTATGATAGGCATTGTGTTTTATGCGACGGTAGTTAGAATGTGAGCTTCTGAATATGTTGAAGTATTTGTAAAGAAATGTTGAATTAAATATGAAAATGGGTTTGTAGACATCATTATTTCGATAACATTTCGGTTTCCTAACCGAGATAACATGATTTCCTAACATCATGATAAAATAAATTATACCAATTAACATTGATCAAATCTAGCGTTAGGATTCCAATTCTCTTGTTCTACCCAACAAATATAATTAATAATGCAATTAGGCAAAGTATCAAAACACAATAGACACAAATTTACTAACATATCAAAGTAATATATTTAAACATTAAATTACAAATCATTAGCTAATTCTATCATTATTTAACTAGGAATTTTACTTGCTCATTATTTCAACTTACCGGAATAATCAAACATTTTTCTAATTCTATTCATTATAAAATCCTCACAAATCAAAACCTTACCACGTTATTCAAAACCTCGTAGTCTAGCAGCCTATTTTCATTCAAATTCAAAACTACTTCACAAATACTCAAAGATAATTTAGAAGCTCACATCCTAACTACCTGTCGTATAAAACACAATGGCAATCATACATACATAAGTTAGAACAATGGCACAAGGTAACAATATGTATCTAGATAAAATGATATTTTACAAGGAAAGCGTTTAGAATACAATTTACAAATAAAATACTATTCACAAATATATGTAAATACTCACAAAGAAATAAACTTTTGAAAACACACATCTTATCATGTAACATGTAATACAAAGAAAAGTCAGAAACAATAATTCTACAATTTAGAATATCTCAGTTTATCGTAAAATTATGCTAAATACCTGATATTTTTCTAAAAACTAAACATTACAAACACTAATTTTATAAGAGGCATCTACTTCTATGTGTGGAAGGGTGCCCTCGGTGATAATAATCAACCATATAACCAATATTTGCATATTACACAGAATAGTCACAAGGAGTAACACCAAGAAAACACAGAAAAACATAAATTATAATATATGTGGTGAAATACAAATTATGGTTTAGAAAAATAAATGCAAGAAACGTAATTACAATAAAAAACATAATTGTATTAAATCCAGTAGTCGTAACTACTTCTTTACAGTCTGTAATAAAACTTGTAGTTTTGAATTCATTAAGCGCAAAGCTCGGATTTCAACAGAGTCAAGTTTTTCAAGATCCCCCTTTTGGTATGTAAATGGATTGCTGACAGGACTGTGGTTCTTCGAAAAAAGAATATTCTCCTGAAAATTTAAATATTAACAACTAAGTATACAAAACTACATCACACATTGACAATATTTCGTTTTAATAATATCTCTGATTTCATAATACAACAGTATTTATGCACACGTAAAATTGATTTTTAAGGTAGATACTTTATACCGATATGAGTAACAATAGTAACAAACTATTTCATGGTTACATTATTGTAAAAAAAATCTATTGTGACAAGAAGGCTAAACTAATTAAAATCATTGTATTGCGTCATTCTAATCTACAACAAATAACCGAAAGTTTAACGTTACAAACCTTTAAGTGTTCTATTTTAGCAGCTTTGGCAAGTGCGTTTCCAGACATGAGAGGAGCAGATTTATAGAGGTCTAACGCACGTTCATTGGGTGTCATCATAGCCCTGGTTCGCTTACGCGGTTGTATGACTGGCGTAACAAACTGTTGCTGCTGCTTACTTGTAGCAACGCTTTTAGTTAAATTCTGTGAACGGAAGAATTGGGAAATGAGAATACCATAGAAAACACAAATCTCCTTGATAGATTCAACTAATATGTATACAAACATAATATGTTTCTTTGTATATAAAACCATGTATTTTTATCTGTGTACATACTGTATTCTATATTGTAAATGTGTTCAATAAAACACAATTTTCAGTAGATGCACTACAGTCAGTATATTATAATGCTAATAATTATTTGCTATATAACTTATCAAAAAATAGGTTACTAAAACCATTTTAGTTGATCTAAGGAAAAAAACGTTTGGTATTTCCAGATTTTAAATATACCTTATATATATTTACAATATGTACAAAAATACAAATATTTATTTTATATCTGTCTGACATTATCAGACAGATATTTTTCTTGTAGGCATTGTTTTATATTGAATTAATTATTAGTACTATTGTTGTTGTTAATATGTATATTTAGAAAATATACGAAATACGCAAACATATATTAAAATATAAAATAAAAGTAGAGTTAATATAGTAGACAATGTGTTTAATATTTTATTATATTAAAAATAGCTGTATTTTTTATATGATACAAAAAATAACATAATTGACCCAGAAATAACCAAAATATGACAAACGGCCTTACACTCAAAACGTCATGAAAATACTCTTTCACGTCCAGATATCATAATAGTCCCAGACATAAATATATACTTATTATATAAATATATTGTTCACACATAAATAATTATAACACATATATAATCATACACTTAATAAATTTCTATTAAGCTGTCACGGTGTTAAAGCAACACTGTAACTTTTTATACAAACTATTTAAGTGATAACAATGGAATTAGAATTCTATAGTAGCATTATTTTGTGACATACTTATTGTTTATAGGACAGAAATGTAATACTGGAGAATGGCTGATCAGATGTTTCTACAGGCGCTAAATTGTTAACCAGATTATAATTCTGATATCTTAAAACTTAATATGTATAACTTGTAAATATTATTCTAAACAAACAAATGTAACATTTTATTTTATTTATCACCTCAGGTTTACATTCAAGGGCTGAAAAAAATTCGAATCATCTAGTATAATTGTTAAAGTCTACAATTATAATGTATCAACGAATATATGTAAATATGGCCTAAAATATGAATTAACTCACCTTCCGGCCGTTTGGATGTGGCGGTGGCGGAAGATCCACTGCTCTGAAAAAAGATGGGAAATATTATAATACAAATTCAATGATTAAATATAGAAAATAAAAATATAGAAAAACATATATTCCAAAAAATTAATAGAAATAAATTCCAGTGAAAATATTAACAGGTCTTAGTTAATATATGTTACTATATTATCGTTATTTAGTTCAATTATTTAGCTTATAAACATGCCAGTACATATGTCATACTAAGAACATGCTTTTCATAAATATCACTGCATTAACTTGACAACGCCTTATTGCATTTTTATTAATTATAAAAATAAATACTTGGAAATTATCTGTAATAAATGTTTTATGCTAGTAGCGTTTATAATAATCCACAATATTTTGCCGGTAAAATGTAGAAAGGTGTAAAGATGTTAGAACACATTTTCCTAAATTTTGTCTTACTATAAAATGTCGTCATTATTATTAAATTTCTCGTCTTAATAATTAAAATCCACTTTGTCTTTTTTTAATTGTCGGATTTTTTTATATATTTATTGTAGCTTCAACATAACTAACCATTTTTATCACAAAGAAGCTGTTCGACGACAAAACTGTATTTAACTACATAAATAACAAAATAATAACTTACTTTGACATTTCTTTAATGGGTAGAAAAGCTGCAGGCTTGTATAGTGAGCCGCCACCTTTTAAAAATTCACTATAATTCATACTTCGAATGTGCTTGGGTAACTCAGACAATTCCACCATGAGTCCCATGTCAACTTTCTTGAAAAATTTTGCTTGTTTTTCCAGATCAGAGAGTCGTCTGTCGCAAATTTTCTTCGTGTCAGTAAACATAATCTCCATTTTCTCGAGTAGTTCACGGGGTGTCATCACCATTTCATCGAACTCGTCCATACTCATGACGGACATTTCCGGAGGCAGTTGATTCTTCACAGCACGACTCGCTCGGGTACGCGGCATGTTTAGTGCAACACAGGATTTAGGCTAAATTCCGGAAATAACATATTGATTAAAAAATAAATTACTTTAATAAACCAGGGTGGTCTTCTATAACTACAGGCCTCTCAGCAATGAAGGCCCATGAAATTTTAGGAATTTATTATTATATATTTCAAAATTTTATGATTTTTTTTAAATTCATAGCTATACATAAAGCATCTTAAAATGGACTGTAATTTAAAAAATAAATGCATATAACAGTTCCACGAATCCAAATTCATAATAGAAATACGTAACAATAGTTCTAACGAAACAGATAGGTAAATTTAAATGCATGATAACAATAAACAGTTCGACAAAATAATTCAATTAGGTAAATAGAAATGCATATAACAGTTCCACGAATCCAAAATTAATAATAGAAATGCATTATAAGTCTCATGAATCCAACATAATAATAAAAACGCGTAACAATTGTTCAAACGAAACAGTTTAAATTTAAATGCATGATAACAGTTCGACAAAATAATTATGTAAATTGAAATGCATATAGTAGTTACACGAATTCAAATTCATAATATAAATGAATTGTAACAGTTCCATGAATCCAACATAATAATAAAAATGTGTGACTCTAGTTCCAACAAAATAGACAGGTAAATATAAATGCTGGATAACAGTTTCAACGGAACAAGAAAAAAAAGTTTTTAGTACATTTCTTTTGTTTACTAATCATTTTACTTTCTAAATAATCAATTTCAGATTGAAGGCTTTTCTTCCACTGTATAGCCATTTCCAACCGAGCCTGTATCCTTTGAAGGTTCACTCTTGAAATTGTCTTTATTTTAAAGTTATCTAGCAACTGTGAGTTGGCTTTTTGGATATCTCGGAATTTAGGACATGAATTATAGCATTTCTTTTTCGAACATACTCTTCATTCTCCTTCTGTTGTCTTTGAATATTCGCATCGAGTCTCTTTTCCATTCTAAATCGGCAACACATTTTTGATAAGACTACTTTACAGACTGAACCAAGTATTTGTTATTTTAACGTTAAGGAAACCATCGGCACAATAACAAGCATCTTTAACAAACAGTGCTTCCAGTGTATTATCTGCCAGTGAATTACCATGCCCAGCAAATATACTTTTATTTAGGGAAAATCCAGAGTCTGGTGCCACATTTCCATGACTTAAAGAGAGGACACACCTGACAAGAGGAAGAAAGAGAAACGAATATTTCAAATTTCCCATTTCATCGCGCATTTGATGAACTTCATTCCAGAATATGACAATTCTTTTTTGCACTTGAACTTGAGCACTTTCATGTTTAAAAAAAATTAAACCGAACTCACCATGTAGCCGTTTCTAATAGGACTATGGAGATCTTCTCCCAGAGTTTGGTAATAAAATGAACTAGGATAAACCATTAATTATACTATTTAAAAATATATATATTTTCTTAATCATTACTTAATAAATGTTTGTTTTCTATTAAATCAAATTATTGTTACAAATTGATAAATAAGAAATCATTTCATACAAAATGTACTGGCATGTTAAAAAGTATAGATGTGTCAAATAGCTATATAGCTTAAATGTTAGGAGAAATTAAGCTAAAGGAATAAAAATTATTATAGTTACATTAAGGAGGGTTCAACAAATTAAAAATACAATTTAGGAAATTAAGATATTGCCTATTAAAATTAAATCATCAATCATACATTTAATACAACTATATTTATATTATGCACCATACACTAAACAAATCTGTAGCAAATTTATAATTTACCTAAAATTGTAACAATAAATATACAATCATAAAATATATTATTGAAATTATTTATAAAAATAGAATACCTATATAATATGTATATTATGAGTAATAATAATAATGTAGACATAAGTTAGTTCATAAGTATAGAAATGACAAAAAAATCAAGTGCATATCAATTTTTAAGCAGTAAATTTATATCTATCTGCAGTAGCTTTCCAATTTTCTTCCATCAGGTGTAGGATCTCTTTGTCTGCACAGCGAGTTCACAAAGAGGAGCTTCTTCCATCTCTAATTCTGCCTTGGATTTAGTATCGTTTTTATCTTTTTAAAATGTTGCATCTTCAATAATCAAATCTTGAACAGATCTTTGAGCAGCTTCAGCTTCTTTCTTGTGTTCCATTTGTGTTACCTTAATATGGAGTTGTTGTTTGTAGGCTACTGAAGCACAATAGGCAAGAGTGATAAGATTTTCTAATGAAGGGAAATTGAAACAGGAAATTTTATGAGTCTACAATTAAAAAATTATTTAATAATTAAGATTTCAAACATAGCTAGTTACTTAAAAGTATACATAATTTACCTTCATATAAATATAACTTCATCCAAATCAATGACTCAAGAGTAACTACTGACAAACTACTGCTTGTCTTTGAGATCTTTATTTGCTATAAGGGAGTTTGCATGCTCAATGTCTGCATTACCAAGAAAAAGGGTCATACTTGCTCATGCTAGTTTGCAGAGTTAAATGGACATTCAGAAGTAGTGGAGATATTGATCCATATTTCTTTGATATTTTCAGATTCTGACAAATGTGACAAATCGAAATTTAAAAGTGGGGAGCATGGGGATTCAACTGCAAGTGTGTTAAATCACCAATTCTCCAGTGACAAGAATGTAATCTTTTCAAAAGTTTGCTTTGTAAAGGCAAGTAAAGAAAATATAAATAAATTATAATGAAAAAGAAAAAAATGTTCAAAATTATATATATATGGATACAGTTTAATATTGTGTCCAGAACAATAAATAGAATATTATATAATAGTATGTGAATTTTTTATTAATGCAGAAATCTAAATAATAGCACATAATGCAGGAATTATAAAAATAATGCAGATATGGGTTAATAATGCAGCTAGTGGCAAAATTGTCAATATTTGAAATTGATGTATTTCACAAGGTATTGATTATAATGTAAGGAATTAATAGCTACTTTGATGTATAGTAACTCAAAATTGGAAAGAGCCATAATAATTAACACATTCAAGATTTTAATATATTTTTTATACTACTATATTTTAAAACTTTGTAATATGAGAAGAGAAGCTTATTGAAGCCCTGAATTGAAGAGATATTTAAATTCTTTATATAATAAATAAAATACTTTTTTTAGATTCTAATTTTAACATAAAAGGAAAGCAATTTTGAAATGCATAAAATACCAGAGAGAGTAATTTTATCATAATGATTGTGATTTATATTTAAAAAAATTATTATTATTTATATAACTTTATATATATTATTTATTATTATAGCACACATTTTATTTCTGTGCTGGGATGCAAATATGTTTAATATGGTCCACTTTATATATTGTGACATTAAAATGGTTGTAATTTACGAAATATTGTGGTAGAATACCACTTTATCTAAAAGACTATATCTAAAGCTCATTTTTTTCTAAAACATAGTATTTCTGAAGTATACATTCATCTACATGTAATTAATCAATAACAAAAAGTCAATCTTAAAAATATATAAATGTTTATGTTAAACATCACGTTTAAAAGTGTTTAAATGTGATGTTTAACATAAAAAGAAAGCATTTTTGAAATGTATAACATAAAATTAGAATATATCCATGTAATTTCATTATAATTATTGTAATTTAGTCAACCAGTTAAGAATACTAGAATAGTTATAATAAATAAGAATAGTATAATCAGATCTCCCCCCTAAATCTTAAATTGACTCAATAATTTTATGAAAACTAGTCTAAACAAAGCAATATTATAGTAGGCAGATGTAATGATCAAAGTCATATAACAACTTAATCTCTGTAACCATAAACTTTAAATAAATTAGCTAGATATGTCATAGTTGGAAATTCCCTGTAGTTTCACTTTCAGAGTTTCCTTTTGTCTGGGTGGCAGAAAATGCCGGGGTATATAGGAGTTGTTCTTATATTTCTGTGCTGGGATGCAAATATGATTAATAGGGTTTACTTTATATATTGTGACATTAAACTTGTTGTCAATTGTGGTAGAATACCACTTAAATAGACTATA
>JAYRBW010061827.1:0-10189 GCA_036023295.1 Invenusta paracnida | reverse complement strand
CTAATCATGAGGTACCGAGTTCGACACTACCTATGTGCAACTGACGATCCCAAATAAGGGTGAAATGCATATTGTACGCTGATGACAGATAAATCTTTTAATTTATATTATTAATCTTATCGCTCATGTGATATGAGTAAATCTGGGGTAACTGAATGTGAAAATCCTTCACTTATTTTCTATTTAAAAAAATTGTATTAGAAAATTTGTTTGTGGAATGTATCTATGTATTTTTGTCTAATATTCATAAATGAAGATGGCTAAAAATTTATATATATGTATATTTATATGTAAATAAATAATAATATTTAATTATACAAATTAAGAACTTTATATTACTATTATTGTCATACTTTTGTCATTGTTCGTAACAGTATAGGTGTAGTGAAAGATAGACAGTGTTTGTTCTGACCTTATGACATCTCTGTGACCCAAACCCCTAGTATATAGTACTTAATGATATCAAAGACAATTACCTACTTATTACTAATAAGGTTTTAAAATTACAAATTACATCTTCAAAATGTTTATAAAAATCAAGATTTAAAATGTTAATTTTATTAAATTGATGGTATGCTTATAATGTAACTAACAAAACTGTGAGAAAGAATGTCTAAAGAGAAAACCTTACAAGGCGAAAACAGTGCCGTTGAGTGCTCACAATATTGATAATAATGTAGGTACACGAAAGTTCGTAATCAACATTTTATATTTTTCTTTAATAGTATAATTCGAATGCAACAAACCTCATTAAGTGGATCAAATAGAGCGTAACTTTCCTCGCTGCTCAGTATAATATGAAGTCCAGCCTCTTTATCCGGAATGACAATCCTGTGAGTCGGTGCGCTGAATGTCACACAGTTAAGACGGAGGGGATGTCTCTGGACTTTAAAATTACTCCTAAAACACGGCTTCCCCAAGTAGGAACAGTAGTGAATACTGTCCAGAATAGAGGTGTAGATGTCTCTTTCGTAGGCAAACTGGTTGAAGGAGTACATCGACTTGGTGAAAGCGAGACGCTGACTCAGGAGTGTCTTGTCAAACTGCATCGCGTAGTTCCAGAATCGCTTCCCTTGCATAACGCCAACCCGATTCTCTGAAATCTTTTTCTTACTGAACGGCAGACCCGCGCAGATTGTGACATCTGGGAACAAGAAACCAAAGGTGTACTGCTTGAGAACGGTGTTCACAGAGTACCCTTGATACTCCTCAACAACCGTTGATAGGTGGTAGATGAGAGCAAGTATCGCTAATATTATCAGGATCAGCCATATCCGACGTTGCAAGGCATTTTTGGAGACCAGTCGATCTCCACCTGTGAAGGAAACGGAGGAAGTGAAGATGTGGCGAACTTTTTTCCGCTTCTTTTTCGGGATTTCTGGGTTCTCCATATTTTCTCAGTATATTTTAGGGCTTAGTTGCTGTCTTTTGTAATCAGTGTTAAGTTGGGGATGGGCGGTTCAAATTATTGAACGATTTTAGGCGCAATGCTCATGTTTTCCTGGGACACAATGTGTATCAATGTTGCTTCTATCACTATTTCGATGTGAACTTCAGAATCTGTTTGTCATTTGCTCATCAATACAGTGCGTGCCGAGGCTAACTACAATTATTTCTGTCTCATTAAACATCAAGAATTTTCTATACCAAATAGTGTATAGAGAGGTTAGTTCATGCTAGATGAAATTACTGTTGCCATTGACTGTTTACTGATTATTCCTAATTATAGTTCAAGTATATATATATATATATAATGTTTGTTGTATCACTATCTATGTAGAATACTCGATGAATAATGAAGGGATTGATAAACTTTGAAATAATACTTTGTAAACCATCCTTCCCTTTTCAAACTTAGAATTAAATACACTTTAGACAGATATTAAAATATTGGCAAAACAAAATTATTTTGTTATTTGTCCAACCAGCAGCACATTGGTTTGAGCATTAATATATATATATATATGTATACTAAACGTGCAACTACTAACGTTGTAATTATAGAAAGATATGAATTTTTACTATAAAATCTAAAAAATCTTAACATAGGAAGATAATTTTTATTACTAAAATGCATTTTACTATAGTATTAATATATATAAAAACATATATATGTATATGGTAAATTTTAGAATTATCTTATTATATTTATACTTATAGAAAGTGGTTGCATCAAAATACAAATACTTATATGTATATATATTATCATTTCTTCTATTTATTGCAATTTTATATTTGCAAATATTTGGACTAATTTATAAAATTTAAATTGATTCATATTTGCTTGTGTTTAATCATTTAATTTTAGTTTATTTTCAACTTGTGTTTATCGTTTATATATTATAGCTCGTTATACATTATACGCACATATATCAATTCTGAATCAATATCTGAAGCACATATTCCGACTACTATAATTTATACAATTGTAATGCCTGCTACAAAATATGAAACTTCAGGCGGATCACTCTCAAAGAAGAAAATTACATTGACATTTTCATAAGTTGACATTATTGTTGATTCCAAATGTTTGTATTTAACGACTGTCCTAGTAGTTATATAAATGATTATCAGTTTTAACTGCACACATTTTCGACTTACATACATTTAAATGTTCAATTTCAGTGATATTGCATTATATTATTCTGTATTCAGGGAAGCAAATATTGAACACTAAAAAGCGCTTACGTATACATAATATGCGAAATATGTAAAAGTCATGCTTACATGTGTGCTCATGTATATTCTCTTTGTTATTGCCAAGTGATATATTTTCTGTAATATCCTGTGAACTATTCATAATATTTATCTATAATCCCCTAATAATATATTTCTCTGGAATAATTAGACATAGTAGCATATATGTGAATATGAAAAATATTAACCAACATAATATGTAATACTAGATATTACCTAATTGATGAAATAATATCAACCGCTAATTCCCCTATAATTTCATTCCAAATGTCTCTGTGGTTTAGCCCGGCATGCGGCTCAAAGACATCTCCTCAGCGTATGGCGCCTATATAATAGACATTAAAGTAGCTCGTCGTTGTGTATAGGTCCTACTGGAAAAAATAACCGTTTCACATTGCTAATTATGCTGCATAGACAGTGGCTTTAGAATTTAGAAAAATTACTGAAGCTGAAGGTTTATATGTGTGGTATGTATGAAGATTTAATAATTTACTTCTAATTTGATAGTGTAACACTTTTATTGTTTATACTGTAACAACCATGTATATTGTTTTAAATTTATAAAAACATAATTTTTTTGAAAGGATCATTTGTTCCGGTTTGACCGATATATGTATATATAGAAATTACCAGTAGCAACCTTTTATGTTGCATTTTGAAAACAAATACGATTGAAAATATTTTTTCGGTGAAGTACTTATTTCTTTCTGCAAGTAGTTATCTTGTTTTTATTGATTAGACAATTAAATAAATTGAGGTGACATTAGTCTTTTATCATGAACATAATTTTGCCTACATATTTATTGTGCAAAATTCGAGTTCTGCATTAAACCTTTAATTTGTCCAATTACACAAACTAAGTTTTTGAATTTTTTAAAACTACCACAAAATTAATAATTATTATTTTTAAGCTTATTTTGGATGTTGTCATCGTTCATAAACGCACATAAATCAATTTTTATTTTGTTCTTACATATATCATAACATTTTGCATCGAAAATTTAATAATTCTGAATTTCTAAAAATAAATTCTATATATGAATTTCTTAGTATCTAAATTATTATTTTTTCTTCTATTCTGTGTTCAAGGTTCTTTCTTATTGAATAAGTATTATTTTGACAGAGTATAATTATTTATTATTAATTTGCGAAGGTCTAACAATTTGTGTTAGACAATTGATAATGTGGGTCAACTGTCATGTTATTTTATAAATATATTAATAGTCAATAATAGACGAAAACTATAAACAGTGATTGAAGCAATTTTGCATATTGCAGGTTAGAAAATCAGTCTATATTGCAATTTAAGTCAAATAAAAAAAATACGGACTTTAGTGCCTTTATGGCAGTCATAGTCAGCATTATTATTAGCAAGAATTATTCTTTGGTGAATTGAGATAAACATAACATACAGATAGTGAAACAGATTTTGATGAAAATTTTTGAATAAACAATGAAATAGAGTCAATCAAATTAGAGGGACTTTATATAATTGGCGTTAGATAACAAAAGAAATAGGTCATTTATTAACAAATTTCAAAATAATTCCTGCGTTTCTATAAGCGATGAAATTTTTTTCCAAAACGCACAAAGACATAATACGTCAATCTATTTATTTTTTATATAATAGAATAAATTAAATGGGCTGTGAAATCAGAATTAGAAATTAAGGGTACCTTTACTAAATTATAGTAGTTTCAGAAAAAAAGGAAAAAATCCAACTTTAATTTAAACAAAACATAATTATATATTATATATATCAATGAAAGTTCAATAAAACATAATAATATAATTTAAATGAATATAATTTTTTATCATAGAAACAGTAGTAGCTGACAATAATGATAGCTTAACTTATACTATTACTTAATATTAAAACATTTTTAATATGAAAAATCTATCTACGTGATGACTATAAGAATCACAGATTGGAATTAATCTTTATAATGTTATAGCTGTAAATGTATAATGTTCATTTCATGATTTTACGAAAACGCTTAAATTAATTTTAGTATTTTAATGTTTTGCTGATATTAATTTCCAAAACAAGAATAAGAAAAGAGAGTAGAATTCAACAATCTAAAATGTTGTGATGATTTATAGTGATAATATATACGTACATGCAGTATACAATATAGGTATGAAAATTTGTATATAGATAATATAAAATATGAAATGATGTTGACATTGTATTAGTTAATAATAATTCATACTCTATTGATATGTAAATATTGCAGTAGGTGTCCTATTTAGTACTCTTATAATTATTAGCAAACAAATAAAAATATAATTAGTAAAAAAAGGAAAAATCTATAATGTATATTCTAGTTTCACGTAAGGAAAAGCGATTAATAAATAATATAATTAAATTAAATACAAAGAGAAATGGCATAAATATACAATTAATCATTATATAAAGCAGAATGATAGGTTTCATATATTCAGCAAGCAGAAGCTAAAAGAGGCGGATAGGTATTTAGTTGAGGCACGCAATAGACACTGGGGTGACACTTTCTGTGTCATGTTTATTATTTCTATAATAATCTTTTTTTCATTTAGTATAAGCGGTATGAGTATAATATGTACTTTGCTCACAAAAATATGAATGTACTATTGAACATTCCGAAATAATCGGTGACATTTTAAAATAAATCTATAATACTTTTATTACTCTATGTAGGTAAATATAGAAAGTTGAGTATAATTATTATTTTTACTTAAAGAAGTACACACATATACACTAAACACAAAACAAATAAAAATAGGATAATGAATGAAGTAACGATATTTTACATTCCAACTATTTACTTTAAATATTGCAAAGTGTTGTTAACTTGATCGTCGTAGAAAAGGAATAAGGTTATTAATAGAAAATATAATTTCAAATGAATAAGACCCCGATTCTTTGAGATTTCCGATATCTTAAGCTTTGTTTTCATAAGCTGTCTTTTGAATATGCACGGCCCGTTCCTGAAATAAAATAGATCAGAAGTTATGCAATTATAATGAAATATACATGTATATACCATTTATGCTTAATTAGATGGTATGAAGGACATATTTTATGATTATTGCATTAAAACAAAAAGAATAGACATTACCTTCCCCTTTTCGATATATCAGATAAATCTTAAATTTTGTTTTACTTTAATATACTATTTTTGTAAAAATTGCGGGAAATTTAATTATAGATTTTTTTGTATATAAATATATAAGAACTATAACGGTGAAACAGGTATATTTGCAATATGCTGTATATTAACTTACTCCGATATTAATTATTATTTTCTTAATAAATTTGGTTTTCAGTGATAAATATTACGAAATATTATTTTTAAATAATAGTAAAATTAAAATGAATTAACTAAAAATGAACAAACTATGTTTTGATGAATATTTGCAATAAAGTCTAAAAACTCAAAGGAATGTGCAGGCGAATTCTTACTAAGCTGCTGATAGTTAAATATTTGAAGAATAAAGATATAAATCCCTAACGCTAGAAAGTAGTATATAAATATATCAATTTTTTAATGAATAATTGATAAGTTTAGATAGATAATTTAAATAAAGTGTGGCTATGACACTATATCAATCTTGAAACAAAGAATTGTTTGATATGGGATTAATCTTAAACATAAATAAAAAGGAAATATTTTCACTTGTTTTTTTATAAAAAAACTGTTTTATGGAGGAAGTTTACACTAGAGATAGGGTTAATGCATCAAGTTTGGCGAAGAATACCAGTTTTCCATGATTATCAAAACTTATTCGTTTTATCGGTTAAATATTATAAAACCAATATTGAATTAATAATCAGTATCAGTTGTTATAATTATAATATAAAAAATGTGCAAATAATTAATAGACACTGTTTGAATTTGATTATGCTCTCTCATTAATAAATTTAAAGTAACCAAAAAGCAAGTTATTATGAATAATTTTACTATTTTATAATACAGTGGGTAGCCTACAGGTTTAAACTTTTGGGTGTCACAAAATAAACGGACTTTTGTGAGTTTCATATTCACTCTTCTTGACACACTAGCATCTACGTGAGATACTTTATGGAATTGGGTACAATAAAATGACTCTCAAAAACAAATGAATTCTCTGCGCTCTTCTTCACTTTTTTGACATAAAATTCTTCTTGTGTTTTATTTATAATATTGAAGAATAATATTGATTTAAACATCGAACAAAGTATAAAATAAACATAGATTATTAATACACCTTTATTTCTTGATTGTAATCTTGCAATATAATTTTTAATGTTTATAAATTTAAGAAAAATTCTACTTACTATGGATAAACAAATTTTCCTACTATATAGTAGCGTTATAATTTATATATATATAAATGACAAATATTTTGTCTCAATTTTATCAATATTGAAACTAATAGAGTAAATATGAGCTCTAAGTATTTTCTTTGTACGCAATATAATATATACTCCTGGAAGTCTTACTTCTCCTTCAGCATTGTAGAGAACTGTATGAATATGCTGCCCTTTACCCCAGCTTGTATAAGGGGAATCGAGGTCCTTGGGGCTGGCGTCTTTGCCTCTTTTACCACTGGCCCAAATCTAAAATGAAGTTACGTGCATTTATGTCAGATTTAGGTTGGTCGAAACAGTTTTAGCTGTCAATATTTATCCTTGAGTATAGCAGCATACTGTAAAGGAGATATTTCACTGAAATACATATATATTTTAGAACTGAATTGAATTATTGTTATAAAATATCGAATGATGACATACAGCTGCTACATAAATGAGACATTTTATTAGCGGTATTTAAGATCATTGATTTTTGATTTAGCTAAGTTGAATTATGAATTTAAAATGTGAGAAATTAACAAAATATTTATTTTGAAATTTAAATGCATTATTTAAAAATAACGACAAATACCTAGCTATATACTAACCTTAATAGACTGATTAGGATCCAAAGAAATTTCTCCAAAAGCGAATCGAACTACTTGACGTCCATTGTCGATGTGCCGGACAATTCTCCAGTTGGACAGAGATTCAATCTGGGAATTTAGAAAAATTAGTTTCCAGAAATTAATTCAATTCCGTAGATTATGCAGTACATATATATACGCAATATATTTATGAGTTACTATAAAACATTAAGTAACTGTGCTCTAATTGAACGTCCGAATTTAAGCCTTCTGTCTTTATAACTTGAGATATATACAAAAATATCTCAATATGTATGTTAAAATATATATGATTGGACATCAATTTTGATGATTGAAAATTAAACGTATGCTTCTACATATTATGCTTATATGAATCAAAACAATTCATTAAGCATTGGAAATAAAAATAAAATAGACGCGCTCTTTACAAATCTGCATTTTATATGTAAGCAAATAATTCATAAAAAATAAATCATTATATGAATATAATATCAATAACAACACAAGTTCAGATTTATTTAAGTTATAGATTATTAATAACCGATAAAATTTACGCTATTAGTCATTTTATTTGGACTATTATATATAAAAGAATACTATACTTATTAAATTAAACCTTTTAATTCTATGTCGAAAAGTTCGGACATGTTCTTATTGGTGCTATAATTATGTCAATTGTTAGACTGACATATGTATTTAACTATGTACAATAATATTATTTTATTTCACATTTGAAATTGCCATTATTTATCTACTCTTATTGAGGGGAGCCATCACTGAGTGCCCCAATTATTATTATTATATATGTGTATAATATATTTAGGTTTCCAAACATACTTAATTATTGAAATAATATTTGGGGAAAATACAAGTCAACCACACTAGTCTATATAGCTAGACAATCATAATTCGATATGCAAACAAGTGTAGTACTATCTACAATTTATCAATTTGAACAATTATATGTGATTTATAGGTCTACAATATAATATTACGTTATATACGTATATAATAACTTAAGTCAATACTTTACAAAGCATTACGGATTACTCAATTTATTAGCCTTGTTTGTAATTCATGAAAGGATATTTATTTTATAAAATAAAATGTCTGGGCTTACTTTATATTATAGATCGCAAACAGAATTGATAATTACTTTCAATGATTGAAGGCAAAATAATTAGTTTTCCTAGAATATGGGATTAACATTTAATATATTTGTTTACTAAAATTGCTAACAATTAAATTATTGGCAGGAATGGCCTGGCCTGGTGACAATAAACTAACATTCGACAAAGTTAAAAGTTTAAAAGTACTTTTTGGTTTATCAAATTTAGCATTTAGGTTATAAATTTAGCATGTAGCATTTAAGACTGAGATTATATACATATAACTAAAATATATTTTTAAATACACTTTAGTTTTATTAAAATCATAAAAATCAATCATAAACCAGATTTTTGTTTTATTTTAAAATATTATTTATATCTTCTTTAACTAAAATTCAAACTTTTAATCGAACAGCTAAATAATTCGGATAACTTATAGAATTCAATTTGAAAAATATTTATTAAAGTAGTGTCATATAAAGCACGGAGTAAGAAATATTTTTTTTACTCTTTGATATAAGATATTAATAAGTTAAATTGTTTTAAAAGTTATTTTAGGACAATTTAAATATTATTTCGTTTGGTAATTTAAGTCTTCATATTTTATATTATTTTGAAGAAATATACACATACTGAGTCATTACACAGTATACCTCTATCACTTGTATTTTAACGTATAAATGTAATTTCCAAATTAAATGCATCTGTTGTACATATATTATGTAAATGCTAAGTTAAATTGAGAATATAAACAATTTCTTTAACTATGTTATATCTTGTTATAGCATAATATTCCTATATTACATAAAGAATGTAGAATGCCTCACAACAAATTTCTTGTGTTAATACCTAATTCAACATACCATATATATTTCAATAAATATGTTTTATTTTTAATAAAACTTCAACTAGTTTTGTTAATTCACTTAATTAACAATTAAAATACTTATTCTCACATCTATACTTCTAGAGATACAACTATAAAGGCATGTTCAACCTATATTCTCATAAATAATCCAAATACACAAGCACGTTTATTTGCAAAAAAATACGTTTATGTCTTACTATTAAATTTAATCGTACGATAATTTACTACATTCAATTATTCTTTTCATTCGCCAATGTCGACTATAATTTAATAAGCTCAAATATTTCTTTGTGGGTATTTAAAAAATGAAGAAAATATGCTTAGAACGCTCTATTAGCGTATGAATTGAAAAATGTAAAGAAGTGTAATATTATACTATATTTTGATATTTATTGATTATTAAACAGTCATACAAATTTAGCTATATTAGTATACAGGGTGTTTCACTTGATCCCGCCGCCTGATTATATTCAAAGATGAGTAAAATTGATCGAGGTCTCTGGATTTGACAGAGATTCCAAAAATAGGGTTACAATTATCAATATTTCCAAGTTGAGGAAATCGATGTTTTCGAATTTGAAAAAGTTGCTCC
>JAYRBW010061826.1:0-10190 GCA_036023295.1 Invenusta paracnida | reverse complement strand
AATAATTGAAAAAAGTATGGTAATTTTTACATTAAATAGAAGTATAATTGAAAATACATTAATTTGGAAATACTAATATGTTAATTACTAAATGTATAAAATGAAGACAGAAAGAAAAACAAAATATTTGAAATTTGGGAATATTATAAAGTATATTATTATTTATTTTAAAAATAAATTTTATTTCTACTTTCTATAGATACATAAATGAGGGTGTTTATGATTATATGTATATATGTATATATTCATGGTGAACTCATTCATGTAGTTCAGTGCAAGTAGATATATTGGTCTGTATATGAGTCGTCTGTGAGAAATTCCTGTAATAAGGTTGAAGTTTAATCATTATTAAAATAACACGTCACATCGAACAGACAATAAATCAGCATTCTTGACCCACGTTGACATTATACAGTGAGTAATTGAAAGAGTGTACTTGTAAGCTCTATGTATGTACACACATGTTATCTATAGTTAGTTATACTAAAAACACACTTCGATAATGAGCTTAAAAGGCATTATATATATTACTTGAAGATATTATCATTTAATCACATATATTAAAACGTGTAAATCTTTATTATTTTATTTTATCTCCATTTATTTCGACCTATTTAAACTGTAGGCGTTGATAATTTTTCAAGCGATATATATTTATGTCAATACAAACAGTATATATCAATTTAAGACTATTTGTACAGTTAAAAAATTGTAATATGTTTTAAATTTGTTAAAGTTCGATATAAAATTGTTTTCATTCAAAATTAATCAATGTAACACATTCTACCTCATTCCACATATTCTATGTGATTCTTTAACGATATAATTCCAAAACTATGCCAATTTCTATACCTTCACGTATATAATAATATAATTTTAAAACATTTTCTGTTGATATTATTATAAAGTATAACAAAAAAACATTTAATTTCCTATATACTTAAATATATACTTAAATATACCTAAATTTACCTAAATGTAACTAAATGTGAACGAATGGAAATAATTTCAATAGTATACAAGATACTATGATATCGATGACAACTATATTATACCCCGACAGTCCTTTTATAATACATATTTTATATATATTTTATAAATTTTAAATATAATTTTTTTTAAAATAATATAAAGTTTATATATTCTTCGTACATTACTGCATACTGTATATATATAACATACTTATTTGCCAACAATTAACATAGTTACGATGAGCTTTTGTTACTACAACTATAGGGTGCAGATATTCAAGTTTATACTTGTATTCAAATTCTTTGCTCTACAAATCTCAACATTAGTATAATCTATTTACAATACGATATCAATATGGTCTATAAGGCGGTTTCTATGATAGTGGGTCGTGTTAGTTATGTTTCTTATTTAGTTATATATAGTTTCACTCTTATGTTTCTGAGAAAAATTTTGTTGCAATAGCAAAGTTATGATGCGCAAACAGTCTAGTAAAATTGTTGAGCATAGTATACCATCAATCTGTAATAATAAGTGTATTGTTAAAATTTCTGTAAGCGTTATATTCAAGTCATTTTAGAATTTTATGAGTGTGCGGGTACCATGTTGAATATAAGGTAACATACAAATCACATTAAATAAATGCCGCCAGATTTATAAAAAACATTACGACTGACACCCCCGCATAAAATTGCATTACAGATTATAGGTATACAAATGATCATAAACATAAATTTATTCTAAAATTACATTCTTGAGTAACATTTATTATTTCTCAGCATCACTTGTGTACAGAAAAATTATCAATAGACTATAAGTATGTGAATCTGAGGAATAATTAAATACACAATACGTTTCATGAAGGCAAACAATGGACATGATTAATTATCAATTAAGAAATGTAACTTTATATATCAAAATACTACCTTAATAAAATGTGTATTAAATTTGAAAAACATGCATCTGTAATTTAGTGAATATACATTTAGATATATACATATATAATTTGTAATATTTTACAGGTACAAAATTACACAAAAATTCGATATATGAAAGGATTTAGAAGATAACTTGTACACATCTTCAACCTTAATGTGAATATCAATTTTTTAGTTATCTAAAAATTAAAAAAGTAATATTCTAAATTAATATCACTATAGTTTGTGATTTTTATACATAATAGCTCAATATAACTATTAATATCATTCATTTCTAATAAGTATATTTGTAAGATTCCTCCATTTGTTAGAGTGAAACTCATGGTGGTGCTTTAAGAGACATTTTTGGGCTTCAGGCGACGAATTTCATGTGGCGTTTTTTTAGACAAAGACCAAGCCAAACCGTTTTTACCAAACCAAATTCTGCCATTTTGCAGATCATACTATTTATAAATCGTTCTCCAAATTAGCAAACATCAAATATATTAAACAAAAACAGTCTACAAAATGGTGTTAAATTTGAATAATCATCAAAATATTTGCTCTATTTTAATTGATATAACAAAGCTTTTTACACCTGTAATATACTAAAGTGAATATATATGAATATATATAATTTTATCAATTATTATGTATAATTTTATATATAACTAGATTTATCATCTTATATAGTTTATCACCTATATATTTTATTTAGTCTTGGACTAGAAATAGTTTTATCAATATAAAATAAAATTATATTTTAAAAGTTAAACAAGATTTATAACTGTGTCAAATAGATTTAATTTAATTTATAACTATATTACATATTTATACTTAAGATTATTCCATCTTAATATATTTACTTATTGAGATTGCGAATGATAAAATACCTTGACCCATCCTCTTCGCTATATTAAGATAACTACAGTAAAAATTGATCAAATTAAATTACTTACAAGGAGGTGAAAGGCTACCTATACCAATATTAGATATACCAATGTAGATTACTTTAGAAATAATTCAAAGATGTTTATCATTAATTTTAAACTAAATGAGCATTATAGATGCATTGATATATATATTACAATTTGTAAAACAGAAAGATAAAGCATTTCTGGACTATAGAAAAAGATAGATCCTGCATATAAACTCCTCTTTGGTCAAGGTCTTCAGATGACAAAAAGGGGGAAAAGACAGATATACTATAGGTGTAGATATAAATACCTATACCGTACCTATTTAGTGAGATACAATAATATTGAGTAGTGTTGATTCTTCTCTATTGTGTTTATTCTAATGTCAAATGGACACGTAGCAATTCACAACCCTCGTTCACAACCCCTCTTCCCCCCACCCTCACCCTTCACAAATATCACCCTTCTCTTCTTCAGGTCTTCATTTAACCCCCTTCCCCCCCCCCTCTCTCTCTCTCTCTCTCAATTTCTGTCGTATATGTGTGATCATGAGTCACTCGCTCTAGATACGCAACCATCGTCCCAATACGTCCTATATATTATACGCTCACTACGTTTCACTTACCTAGATAGTACCTCTGTGCTGCCCCTCCTCGACTGACTTTCTCAGTCAAAATGTATTTCATTAAATACAACTGCAATGTAAAATATGCAGGACATCCAGTTTCTAGGCTCTATAGATAGATAACCTACCAAAGCCTTAAAACAGGCACCCACACCCCCAACACGCTAGTTTTCTCGCTCAATTGGGGTGTAATTATATGCACAAGGCAACTTCACAACCGTCTGTGTGCGCTGCCTCTTCCATTTTGGCATAGTAACCCAGCTAGGTAAACCCTCAACAACTGCGCCATGGTTAGTGGTTATTGTACTGCACATTAGTTACTAAAGCATAGATTGTAAGGTTTTCTGGATTCTGCCGGCATTTGCTTTCACATTTTGTTTACAATTGTGCCATTGTTTTGCGGACATTACATATAGAAACCAATCTATACATAATGGTTACCCCCGGTTCTATATACCTACATTGTATCTATCAAATAATAATATAGTCATATTTTTTGCAATGAGGAATATGTACAGTATGTAATAATTTTAATTATATATTACTTATAATTATATATTTTTTCTAAGTAAATGAAACTAATTCTGGCATATTTCTACATATTTATGATGATTACATTTTAGACAATAGTCAACAATCACTATATTATATAGTAGGAAATGTATTGAATGAATAGTCTATGGCAAAAAGACATATGTAGGTACGTTATCCTTTTTTATAGCAGTCTAATACAATTATTTATTAAAATTAAATTAATTACTAGAAACAACCTAATTAGTAAATATAAATAAGTACACAATATCATTTGATATATCGAAAATAAATTTAACCTAATATGTCTATATACTATATAATATATAATATATGACAAATATATTTTTAAAATGGCAGAGATCGATATAGATAAATAGCGATTTAGCAAAAAATGTCTGGAAAACATTTTTTTTTTATAAAAAAGATATAGCTTAAATGCATTCCAAATAACTAAAGATAATTGTCAATGTCATTACATTAATGAGCGCTACTGTGCCTTGCAATGCTAATTATTACCTATCTTATCTTTAATTCGTTATTATCTCTGATATATTAGAATATCACATATTATCGAGAAAAAAATCGAAAAAATTAATAATGATTGCAATTTTTGCAAATGGCTACCAAGACTCGAAACACTGCATTGATAGACGTAGGCTATGATGGTTTACTTCTTATTGTTTCATTTTAACATGCATGCAAACTGGGTTTCATTTTTTGATTATTTACCTTGAAAACTAATAGTTATTTTAATTTTTAATGTCGATTTTTTTAATAATATTAATTCTAGAGTGCACGTGTTTTAAACTGACTATAATATATTTCAGGTCAGACAAACAGACATATTAATAAAATATGTAATGTACATATATATTATACATTATTACACATATCTTATATTTGATATGTTATAGACTTACACGAATACGAAAATATTATAAACATGTATAACGTACATTCCACGGTGTCCTAAATATATTTTTTCTACCAACCCAATGTCCTCATTTGGGGTCAGGAATATCGACTACAGTCTCATAAATGGTGAACTTTGTCGCCATTCTATCGGCTGTAGAATGTACCTTAATATAGCTGTATATGTAGCTGTATATCTACCTATAGGTATATATATATATATGTACATATATATGTATATCGATTATTTAACATTGTGCCATATTTCACGAATTGTGGTGAACCAGGTGAGAATTCGGCAACTGAAAATATCCCCTCTAAACCTACCTCTTTATATATTTTTAAAGTTTGTAGTATAGGTATCGATACTTTATATCAGGAAATAGTAGTCCTTGCTTTATATTAATTAAAACATTTTTATAAATGTATTATGTATTTTTCATGAATGATATTTTCTATTTATCAATTACTCCTGATAACATGTAACATATTAATTATGTGTAGATATTTACAATTTCCCATGAAGAGAAGAATTATATGGTATCTTAAAAATTTAAGTATTAATAATATTTAGTATTATTATGCCTACAAATGCGTATAATATTTAATGTTTTAAAGGAGATTCGAAAATACATTTTCAAAAATGTGTATAGTTGAAAACATTAGGCATTTTTTCTTTATAAACAATTCAAATAAGTTTTTAACATTTCTTATTAAATTGAATTAATTATATTTAGTAATTACTATTTAACAGGTATCACTTGATATATTTTTTGCACTGGTATTTTCTTCAATATATACCAGAAGTTTGCAGTTTCTTTTGAAATAATTGAAAATCAATTACTGAAAATCACACATTACTAACTATAGATAACTTTTACAGCAAATACAAATAAATAATGATATCCCAGTGACACATAGTAACTAAATATGGTTATAGATAAATGTTAATTTAGTGGGTTATTATAATAAGCAATATAAGGAAATACATACACATGGCCACGCACATCTTTCAATAATCATAAAGTAAAAATAATAACTTGTCCATACCATTGCAAAACATTTGTTTATGAATAGTAGATGTGTATTATTAATATATAGAACTAATATAATGACATTATTGTGGCTTGATTAGAGCTTAAAATTATAACTGTATATCCGTATATCTTATAAGTTAGACATGAGATTCATCACTATACGATTGCATATATATAGTCGAGTACTGTTGTTAAGATACATATAATTCTAACACTTTCACGTAAACAAATAGGTACTTCCTGTTGTATGTCAGAGAATTATAATTAATGAAATCAAGTTACATGGCTATTACTATAGCTGTTATAATGTTAAAATTTATGAATTACGTATATACTTTCAAGCAAAATTTCACATCTGTAAATGCTCAGTACTCTAGCAATTTACATATAAAACCAATGTACCTAGCAATATACCTATCCTATTAAATAATTATGATAAGCTATTTAGTAAGTACACACATGTATAATTAAATATGATTGTTCAACCTTCATTATAATAAATCTTTGATAATAATAGTAGAATAAACGAAATATATATATACCTATATTTATTATATCCATTTAACACCTTTCAGCCTGGTCGAGAGCTTAGATATATTTAAGAACACTTGTCAACCTCCAACTGCAATTACAAATTCAAGCAGCAATGAAAACATGTCAAGTGATGCTTATGTGCAAATATTAAAATTTAAGACAACGATCAGATCAATTAGCCAAATTTCTTCTAAAGATGGTAATCATATCAGCTTTGGGTAAGCACTAATATGTTTTATGTACTGTTATTAATTTAACATTAAATTTTATATATATATATAATACTGACCATTATAATACGCAGATTATATTATATGTGGTTATATATAATATGTCAAATTTTAATATGATATATAGTCTATTAGAATGCTATTCTATACCGAAACTATTAAAACTGTTAGTAGTAAAATTTCTAGCTATATGCACAAATATTTTTAATTGTAATAAAAAGTTTTATTTAATACTTTAAACAATTAGATCACATCTAACAAAATACAGTCTGTTCACAATTTATGGAAGAAACCGAATTAACTTTTCCTAAAACACATATCTTTACATATATTTATCACGATTTATTATTTGTTTCAATATATAGAAGCTTGATTTAGTATGTATTTTTAAATAGTTTTATTAATAAAACGAAAATTAATCTGATAGTAAGTGAAAAAGACGGTATTAGGCAATTTTATCTCTAAAATAAAATTTCTTAAAACATCATTATAATATATAATGATGTTTTAAGAAATGCAATATTGAATAATGAATACACAATTGATTAAAACAGCCTAAATAATATATTATGTAGAAGGAAAATATTGTAAAGTATCAATTAAAGTATCATTATAGTCAGAGACATTTGTTTTAATTTATATGTATGTACGTTAAGTGATAAGTTATTTATAAGCCAAATAAGCCAATATTAAGTCAAAAAGGGAAAAAAGTGTGTTAGTTCAACACATAAAAGAAATCAAATATCCGTTAAATGTGTTAATTCTTTAGTTAATAATATTGCACTTGAGCTAAATACTAAAAAACTATTACACTAATAGCATTTTGTCTCGGATATTTATAATAAAAAAAGTCGTTTATGCACCTAAAATTTCGGGATCTACAATAGTTATGAAGATGAAAATTGGAACGCTGATTAATTTGTGGCGCTAGACGATAACAGTTAAATCATTCAAAATATAAATTAGTTTTTAAATGGTAGCTGTTTAAAAAATGGCCGTCCTTATTGTATTCTAATATATCTTACTGTACGTATAGGTAAATAAATACCTACGGTATCTACTACCGTAGGTTAAGATATATATATGTACTTTAAATATATATGTAATTATATTGAATCATTTTTATTATCATAGCCTAATTCTAGAAAAGTGTTGATGGATACCTATATATGTATATAAATATACTATGCCAGAAAGATAACATGAAATATTATTTTGACTAATTTTAATTATGGCGAATATATGATAGCAAGGAAATTAAATTTGGACAAATTTATTAATGCCTTTATTTGAACATATTTAATTAATAAAATTTCTCACACAAATTTTATTGCAGAGACTCTTTGTTCCTGTTGTACACCCATTTTATTTGTTGCAGTAAACAATTTTTTATGGTAAAATGTTGTCATAAGAATATTTTTGAATGAACGATCTTTTGATGAACGATCAGATATTGTTTAACAGTAGACATAAAAATAATACATTTTCTTTTATGAATTAATATTTATAAACGCACATAACTAAGTTTTATATTTTTCCGCTTTAAAATTGTATGAATATATTATGTACGGTAAAAAAATCGATATAGGTATATTTTTTATTTACGATATTCCTAATTCATTATTTTTTAAGAATGTTAAGTATTACCAATAATTTCATTATTTTTAACGCAGTCCAAACAGTAAAATAAAAATATATATACACGTATACTTGTATAAAATATATGATATAATATCAGTTTTATATGTATTACTTACATATAGAGCAATTTTAAATTATCTACAAATATTAGTTAAGAACAAACAAAATAATCGTGTCAAGAAACAATACGAATTTTTTTTTTATTTCCCTAGTTCTGGCGCAAAGAACTTGGTTCTTCTGTTGACTAAAAGAATAATTTATGTTCATGATTTCAATGCATTAATCAATTAATTATTGGAGCTAAAACTTAGAAAAGTAGGATATACAAAACTATTTTAGATTCAATATATTTCGTTTATAAATATTACAGAATATAATAATGACCAAATGGGTATCTGCCTTAAAAATGTCAATACAAAGGAAATATAATATGTCGAATTATGCAGAAAACTATCAATTTTCAAGAAATCATCGGCTTAGTCCTATAGTTTTTCAATAATAAATATTATATAGTAATCAATGATTTCCTGCATTTTGTAAATACACATAGGACAATAATTATCACATGTCATATTAGAGTTTTCCAAATTGTGTTTTCAATTTCAATGTATAAATTCAATCTTAAGGAAAGAATTAATCTCATGGTCATTTATTAAAGATTATCTGTCATAAATAGTTGTATTATGTACTTCACGAAGCACAAGAAATATTCGTATAGCAAATACTTCTTTAATTAGTCGTAAATACTCTCTTAGAAAGTCATTAGCCATTATGTAATATCAACAGTAATCACTGTATCTACAAGATGTGTTTGTGGGAAATATGTTATCGTTACCTTGCAAAATTTGTATCTTACTAAGAAATTTCTTACGTTATTCATAATTTTCCCAAATGGTGTGTACTATTCTATAATTGATTTGAGTGATTTAGACGGGTCTTATTGTCTTATTATTGAAGAGTGACTTGAAGTAAATGTAACCCTATTCAGATTGATGGAGGGGGGGGGGAGCTTTAAGACTCCCCTTACAGTATTTTGCTGTGATTTTAAAATGAAGCAATGAAACCGTGTAAGCTTCCGTGACATTTCTTACAATAAAGATTTTCATTTTTTAGCACTGTATTCACTATTGTGGACCCAAAGGGGTAGTCACGTGACCATTTGTGCAGCCAAAGGGCTAGTCACGTGACCAATTGTGCACCCAAAAGAGTGACCATAAAAATGCACTCCTTTATTTAAAAATCAGGAAATATGCTGTCTTATATAAAATATGCATATCTTACTCAAATCGTCTAAACACTGATTTTGGTATACTGATTAATTTCATGTAATAATTCACAAAATAAGTTTTTTTTTCAAAAAAATTCGAAATCACATTATTTAAAACATTTTTTGGCCAGTTTTTGGCCAGTTTTTTTAGAAAACATATTTCTTAACTATACATGTGAAGTTTCAAAATGATCTACTCTATAGGGAAGTTTAAAAAGTTTAGTTTTTAATTTAGAAGTTTAAAAATATAATCCCCCCCCCTAACTCCCGCGATATGGATGCGCTAAAAAGCTTGATATAGACAGGGTTAAAAAGTGTGAGCAGCTACAAATTAAGTTTTATATATTTACAATCTTACGGAGTATTTAATAATATACTGATATATACACAGTAAAAAACCGGAAAATGTTAGAAATTTAATCAACCTTAAAAATCGCTATTCACTTTCAAAATTCTCTTATTATAAAACACGTAATTGACATGATTTCTGTCTGTGTTAACTCTTGTGTGATTGTTTCACTAAATGCGCTAATGAAAACAAACCAAAATTTGTTCTGGACTTTGAGATAATTACTTTTATAAATGAGTCAGCATGCCACAGGTTACT
>JAYRBW010061825.1:0-10190 GCA_036023295.1 Invenusta paracnida | reverse complement strand
ATTAATGCATATAATAAATTAATCGGGTTCTGTTAACGGGCTATCATAATATCTTATAAGAACTCAAGTAGCCAATAGTCAATTCGTTAACAATACCGACATTTGCCATTTTATGGAAGTGAGCGTTTTTATACCATTTCAAACATCTACAAATTTATAATAAGAGAAAGATTGGAAAATTAAAGAATAATATAATACTGATCCAAAAGAGATAATACAGAGGAGTCTGTAAAACCCTTATCAATCATATAAACTTAAAATTATGCCGTAACTAACGTATGCATCTCTTAAATCCAATAATAATAAATAAATGCCGAAGGAAATACTGTAAAATAGAGATTAATGTTAATAGCAAAAACTTCCAAAGAAACTATAATAGTCTTTATGTATACCATGAATGTGTTTGTCCAATGCAGTGGGACAAGTCAAACAGATTGAAAAAATAACTGTAGCAATTTAAAGAAATATTTAATTTTTTTAATAATTTTTCGATTTTTTAAATAAAACAATTATTTGTATTGTATTTTATTTAATAGTAATATTACCAGTTATTAATAGTACACACTGTATTATATGTAATTCCAGTGGTTAATTTTCTGCATTGTAAAATGCTTACAATTTTATAGCTATATTAATAGATATGTATTTATCTGAATTGCAATCATGAAAAGATTTTTTCAATTTACATCTGATTATATTGTACAGTTTAGGTGAATTTCAATTAAAATATTGAAATTCGCCTAAACTTCACCCACCTACAGCAAACTGTCATTTTGAATGACATATGGCAGAAACCTATTTTTTAAACATTACATGGAAAATTCAGTCTTTTTTAACTAAAATTCAGCATATCTCGATTATTCAGGTAGCCATTAATATCTCTCGCTGTTAGAATCAATAGAAAATGTAACTTGGACCTGGAACGTATTTTTTTAAAATATTATTGTTACATATCCTCTGCATAACGTGTCGCTATCTATTTAAATGTCGATTGCCTGAATATTTCGTCATGTTTGAATGTAAGGTAATTTTAAGTATTACCTAAAACGTTGTAAATTCAATAGTATATGTAAGTAGGTATATATGTATAACATATACATATAGTAAGCGAATACTAGTTTTAGATATATTGTCATGACGTCATATTATGAAAGATGGTATAACAATACTACGCTATTAACATTTATCAATTGATACTGCTAAAACAGTCTATTTGTGTTAAATTTATTATATAAAGCTTATACCAAAGAAAAATATTAATCTAGACAGTTCAAATATATATTAATAGATAATAATTGTAACCTTTAAAACTTAAAAGAATTTAATATTAAGAAATTTATCATGTAAATCAACCAATCATTCTCCAAAACGCCTCTATAAATATGACACACTCACCCGAA
This sequence comes from Invenusta paracnida, assembly GCA_036023295.1. Taxonomy (NCBI): domain Eukaryota; kingdom Metazoa; phylum Platyhelminthes; order Proseriata; family Coelogynoporidae; genus Invenusta; species Invenusta paracnida. The sequence goes on along the minus strand of JAYRBW010061825.1, from coordinate 8,790 downwards.
TAAGATAAATATTAATCCAATTTGTGAACGTCTTCCTTTGGACTCTTTCTTGTTCATCTAAAAATATTGAAAGTAATTTTTCTTTTAGATGTGAAATCATTTTCATAATATAAGTTTTTCTGCATGTAAATGTTTTAATCATCAATATACATATGTATAAACATATTATAGTCGACCAAATAATGAAGACATTTTTGTGGCAATGCGATTACTTTATTAAATATCATAATATAGATGTAGTTTCAGTTGCTAATAGAAAACTTTTAAACACGTTTATGTAAATGGATACTAAAATTACTAACCAACATATAATTTAATTAATTATAAATAAGATATATTTCAAAGGTATAAAACACAAAATTAAACTATAGAAGGTTGCGAAGCCGGTGAATTCATACAAAATAAAAAGTCTTTAGTCTTCGCCAAATAAAAACTACAATTAAAAATCTAGCAATAACTTGTATATTTTGAGAGACAGCACACCATCAGGGAAGTGAAATAATATTGAATTAAGGCCGACTATATACCTAATTATACCTACAAAAAATTAGACATTACAAGATATCGTGAAGTAAAACATACAAAGATTAGATATTAGAAATGCGATCGATTAGAAAAGAAGATTACTTAATAATCGATAATAATGGAATTAATCAATACATGTAATTTAATTATAAATAAAAATAATTTAATATAATGTACTGTAATTCTCAGACAACTTGAGTACCACAGAGTAAAAAATAAACAGAGGGTTGACATCGAGATATCTCGTGTATTATCTGAATAATTTTATAAATTTTACTGGTAGAGTCAATTTAATATGTAGAATTTGGTTTTATCAATTTTAAAGAGATAAAAAATAGTTCTATAAAAAGTGTTATGTACTACTTTTCGTCTTCTAACTTTATAAGTATTACAATAAAATGAAATATTAAATACGTATTAAAATCAAAAATTTATTATTTTAGGTACAATGCTTTCTATAAATAAATTTAATATAAAAGGTAGTCATTTTTGACAATAAATTTTTCAATAAAAGGCAATATGATTCATGGGTATCAATATAATGATTCATCCAAGAGATTAGGGTCACAAAAAAATATTATTTTTCTTATTAATTATATGCATCCATTAAAAAAATGTGTTAGTTTTTATATAATACCCATTAATAAAACTATACCATCAGTTATATTCTAAAAAATTTGAATATGTGTATGAATCAGCCAAGGTCTAATATTAAATCATGCAGTATATCCTTGATTTTGAAAAAGGTACTTATGTAGTTGAGTATGTACTTGTCAAAACAATATCCTATAAAAGTTGGCAATGTCTTCAATAATCAGATGTCATAATGACAATGGACTACCAATGGAGTAATAGGGAACTATACGAATGAGCATCCAAGAATAAAACAACAGGATTAAATCATCAATTGTAATTTTTACAATGCAGAGCATAAATATCCAAGAATTTAGCAACGATATCTATTTATTTTCTAGAGTTTTAATATATATTTTTTATTTGGAGTTTGAATAAAATCATTTTTGATGGAACGCACACTAATGTATACAAAATGCAGGATTTAACAGCGGTCAAATAGAAAAGATCTTTCTATTATTAATATGTGTTATGATTTCGTTCATTTTGTTTCACAAATCGAAATTAATCGACATTGGATTAATGTCAAACAATGCGATAGTCATTTTTTTTTATAAATTAAAGTTTGATGCATTTGCACCTGTCTTGATAAGTTCAGTGGATGTTAATAAGCGAGATTGTCTTCAAATAATTATCAAATAGTCTTATTCTGCAATAATATGCAGCTTTTATTGCTCATATTAAATAGTTGTCATAATAAAAATATTGCTCCTTTCTTATTATATTTTGCAATTTTAATACGCTTTTGATGAAAATAAGAAAACGATAATGGCGACGGATGAAAAATAAACAATGTAAATTTTAAACAAAATTATATGTATTAATGAATTAAATGACTTCATTAATGATATTGTAACTTCCAATACGTGAAATTATGTATATCAAATATATATTTCAAAGGATTAATACTAATTTTATATTATATTTCATCTAGTTAAAAGGGATTTTAGATAAATAATCGCTGTGGCATAGCAACCACCTTGGAGTCTACACTCTGTGCATTCATTACTATAGGGTAAATACTTTATTTATTCTAAAATAGCGAAATAATATATATACAATGGATATTTTATACTATACTTTATAAATACCTGATTTGTATAAATGTTATTGAAATATAACGATTTTCACTTGATAAAATTTAAAACGTGATGTATATGAAATCAATAAGAGTTGAAGCTGTTTATTATTACTACCAATTACCAACTACTATTATATTATAATCTACGTATTTATATCCTTTATTCTTCATGATTTTTTTTGGTTTTCCACTTTATTTGAATTACTATTTTCTTAAATTACTTCTTAATTCTATTCAATGTTTGACCCAATAGATATAAATATACTTTAAATAAAGAATGTCATAGTTAATCTATGCATGACTCATAGTATATAGAATATAGCGTAGAATTAGATAAACAATAACAATAACAATTAGTGATTCAATCTCTATAGAAATGGTATATCGTTATATCTATGCAAGACCCATTTCTTATTTCGATCATTACGTAACCTCCGTTTCCACTCGCTAGCATTTCTAATATTCTATCTTTGTATGTTTTATTTAATCGTTATTATGTAAAAACAGTTTGTATATAGTCGGCATAATTTCAACATTACTTCACTCCCCTGACGAAGTGACGGCGTGCTGCCTCGAAAAATATACAGTTTTTTTGTAAAATGTTTCATTATAGATTTTATTTGGTGAAGTTCAAGACTTTTTAGCTGAACTACCCTCGTAAAATTTAAATCCCTTTTCCCTAATTTTACATTAGGGAAAAGAGCATTATTTAAAGAGTAAATTAGGACTAATCAAGATATAGTTGATTGTAAGCTTGACATATGATGTAATAATGAAATGGATTAATATTTTTTAAGCTGTACTGACCTTTCTTGGACAAAAATAATTGTTCCATTTTATTTTTTTCCTCTGACGCCGCCATAATAATATCTGTTCATCCAAGACAGAGACCAGGATTTAATATACTACGATAAATTTATGCATAAAATAATCCACGAAGTACTTTTAGAATTAACCAGAACTTTTCTAATGAATAATTCAACACTCAATTTACTAATTTCTGATGATTATCAAAGCACTGAATAGCGCGCCACTGACTGTATAGCAACCTGTTCAGCTACGTTAGAAACGATAATTTCAACGAGGCTCTTGTTTGACTGCTGTGTACTCACTCTGACACAAGTGGTGTACGGTGCTTCGTTGCCCGGGGAAGCAGAGGTACCCTTCACTGAGTGAGCACCTTACCCCCTCAACCCTCACTACTTGACTCGCAGGATGTAAGTTTCGGCTATCGAATTCTGCTCGACTGAAGTATCTACCATTGGTCTTCAGAAATGTCAAATTCCAACGTTAAGATGAACACACATTGAGTAGAAGAAAGTCATTCAAATAATCTATTAAGCTAGTGCCAATTGTACAAATATTTTGGTTCACTGTAGAATACCAAGTGTATTGTGGTATATCGTTTTCAGTATTACACGCGTCTTTGTTCAATATTTTTATTTTATTTTACAACTTTATTTTTATTTGCGTATCACAATCTGTGTATATTTTTAATATAAACATTGACTTTTAGTGACTTTAGTCTATAATTTTGTCACTAAACTCTATAGGTACACATATGTCTGCCGGCTTATTTATTTTAGAAATTGCATTAATTTAATTGTTCGAACATTTCAAATGATCTGGTCTATTTTTTTCATAAGTCTTGAATATACGTTACTTACGTTCTCAATATATAGCACGTTGCAATATCTTATCCGCCAAAAAAATAAATGATAAGCTAAATAAGTTCATTTGATACCCAGGGATGTTTCCATACGATGATCTTCTTAAATGCACATTTAACGTTTCTACCATGTTTTTTAAATATATTTTTTAAAATATAGAAAATAACGCGCCTTGCAGCTGCATACCTGTTTTTTTAACGTTATCGACAAAATTTTGAATTAATCTGCATTATTATACTAAATATAGTGCTCGCACCTTCATATGATAATTATCATTAGGTATTAATTTCTGTCGATTTCTGAAAAAGAAGGCAAACGAGTTGAATCGCTCGTACAACTTCATTGGTTGCATTATTTTTTATAACTTTTTAATTATAGTAAATTAAGTACCTAATGGTGTCTTTGTTAAGTATTTACGTACTTAGTCTTAAGCTGTAACCAAAAATTTCTAATGTATTTGGGTAAGGAAAAGATAATAAATATTTTGTTATAAATCTTTAACTTTATCAAAGTTATACTGTTAACTTTATATAAAGAAAGTCGTTCTCTTGGCTTCACTATAATGTTGTGTTAGAACGATTCAACGTGTTTGCCTTCTTTTTCAGAAATCTACAGAAATTAATACCTAACGATAATTATCATATGAAGGTGCGAGCACTATATTTAGTATAATAATGCAGATTAATTCAAAATTTTGTCGATAACATTAAAAAACTGGTATGCAGATTCAAGGCGCGTTATTTTCTATATTTTAATAAATATATTTATAAAACATGGTAAAAACGTTGAATGTGCATTTAAGAAGATCGTCGTATGGAAACATCCCTGGGTATCATATGAATTTATTTAGCTATTTGCAATTATAATCAATGAATTAGTAATCAAAATAATTAATTAACATAAACTATTTCCAGCATAATGTGTCCATAAGTATTTTATTTGATAAAAATGTGTATAAATTACAGTTGTAATATAACGGTTGCTATTTTAATAACTTGTAAAAAGTGAATGCGTGGATGTTTTATCAACATTGTTTCGTAATTGAATAATATCAACTACAGTAGAACATTTTGCATAAATCTATTTATTTATTCATTTAGAATTCTGATTATGAACTTCTTTAATGCATAGATACCTACTGCAATTTTAATTAAATTTCTCTTTTCATATTTTTAAGTGGGATATTTTAGATATTCAAAATGTTCAAAATTTAAATCTTTTATGACCAACAACTTTAAATTCTCCTAAATGCCCATTTCCAATATATGTCCATAGACCAAAAATTATTACCAGATAATAGAAATTAAGTGCCAGGGAAGATACAAATTGTTGTTATCAATTTCAATTACATGCTTAAGCCAGCCGCTTAATAATTGTCAGATCCTCTAAGCACCCCTTGGCAGGCGCCCGTAAAATGCTAGTCCCGAATTTACAGGATAGCGTTACCTTTGGCTTAAGAACAGCTAGTTAGTAAATATAATGACTACTATTTCTCCATTAAATATCACGACGATTGTTTATCCGCATACCATCAACCAATACCGATTTAACCGCAGGATCAATAACCAACTCTGGTTTGTATTGATTATTCATTCATATTTCTCTTTATAAATTATATTGTATAAAAACTTTATAGTTCACCGGCACAAACTGATAATGGGGGTCCAGGAATGTCCAAACCATTCCTGCCCGAAGAGGAGGGATACAGGGCCGGATTTACGGGGGGGTGGCTAGGGTAGTTAGCCACCCTCCCATTTTCTCATAATGCCTTGTGTTATAACACCTTTTGTGTCATAACGCCTTTTGTACCTTGTCTCTGCCTAATTAAATGAGTCAACGATGGGGGGGGGGGCAGGGTGGTAGTTGGATTGGCAGAGTCAGGGCATTATCTAGCGTTTAAAAAGTAAGCCTTTTCTGATACGGCCACCTACTTATGATAAATTCTAGATCCGGCCCTGGGATAAGAGATCGCACATAGAAGGTATAATTTATTTTACATATTTAAAATATTTGAATTATAATAAAAATATATGTCTATAATTATTAAAAACATTTTATTTATTATATATATATTATACCTACTCGAAGTAACGCTATCACCTATCGTAATTATACTACATCACCAGTAAACTTCTAGATTTGCTATGATATTAGCAGAGGAGTGAATATATTGAAAAAGTGTCCACCCATCATGATAATGGACATGAAATTCATTTATAATAGGTACGTGTCAACGATAAAGCAATAAAGGAACCTATGCATAAGTTATAAATTACTTGAAGCATTTAATGTGCATTTACAAAATTCAACTTTAAAAGTATAAATTGAGTAGCCCTAAGTATTTTGTTAATTAATGTTATTACATCAGTTATGAACATTTGAAATTACAAAACGAAAATAATCCTCACTCAATGAGTTCCTTCAAATTGAAACTGATCATATAAGGAATTGTGTCCTAATTATTTTCCTAATTTATAATACCTATAGGAGCCTTTGGGTGGGTATTAGAGGTGGGAGCAAGGACTACTTCAATATCGGGATAGAGAGTTGCGAAGCTAGAGGAAAATTGGTATACCTATTAATCATGACAATGCGATGGAGTATATAGGTAGATATTACTTTATGATACATAGTTTCTTTACTCTTAGGGAGTTATTTTGTATTTCGAAATTTATTAAAATTGCTGAAAACTACATAGTCAAAGTTTATTGAAAATTATGAAAATTATACCTTTTAAAAGAAACTAATTTTTTTATAAATTAAGTCAATTAGACATTCATAACACTAAATTAAAGTGGAGTTGAATAAAAATATATTTAGTCCATAAAGGTTCACAATTAGTACATTATTATTTGAATAAAAATATTATACCATAACATATATAATTGATACGCTTCGAATATTGAGGGTACCTTATGCTGGCATATTAGAAATGTACGTCACCTTTAAACATCTATATATGGGGTTTTTTAGTCTCTTAGAGCGTTAAGATGGGGGAGGGGAGTCTGAATATAACATAGAAATAGAATATAATTGAATTGAATATAACAACCAAAAAGAGTTATAAATGAGGACATTTTTTGGATATAATCTTTAAAATATAAAATTATACTGAGAAAATGATTAGGTATATCTTAACTAAATCATGTTCTAAATAAGATTCTCTCATAATATTTTTATAATTTTGTTTTGTTTTAATTAATTTTAAAATCATTTTAAGAAGCTCGAACCTTGATATTGGCAAATCTAAAACGCAAGTTAGTTGAACAGTTTTAGTTAATTCTATCTTTTAAAAACTACATTTCTGTACTTTTTATTTGTTCAAAAACTTTACAAAAAGCAAATATTTAATCTTATTTTCGTTTTCTATTGGCAATTGCTTATAAATAATTAAGATTTAATAGCAATTCTAAATAAACTGAAAATATATTTTGAAATATATAGATATATCTATATATATACCTATAGGTACCTATATAAGTATACAGGGTGTATATAGTAATAAACAGAGAAATAGATTAGATTTTCTCTAAATATACTCGTATATCAATAATTCATAAGAATTCATAATAATCGTAAGAAACGAGTTTATATATACATATATAGTGCAGTATTAAATTGTTGAATTTGATTACTGTAGGTATAGGTAGGTATATCGAATTTTCATTGTATGTCATAATATTTGATTACCTTATTTCCAAATTATCCACTAAAAATTTGATTTAGGTAGGTACGTTTGTCGAATTTGATTTACTTAATTAGGTACACATTTGCTGTCAACTAAAAATTTTAATTCATGTTTGATGTAGTTATATGTATGATTTGAAATAATGTTCGTCTAAATTAGATTGCAAGCATAGACTTTTCCATTACAAATTTATTTTGAGCTATATTGTTACTTATATATTATTTTACTACTTTTATATATTATTTATTTAAATATGTATTCTATTTTGATGACGTTTTAATATGGCAGCCTAGAAGGATCATTCAGCAAATATATAAGAATATGTCGACATATTCGTGTTTATGCGTAACATGAAAGAACATAATATTTACAAATATGTTGATAAATATTCCTGTTTTATGCGTGTACATATTTACAAATAAATCGACATAAATAAAGCGTATTCATACGTTTATGTTGAATATATTTGCAAATATATATCGACAAATTCGTGATTATTGATACATATTCTCAAATATATATCGAAATGTGTGTTAATATGTTACGTACACATTTGCAAATATATGTTAATTCATACTTATGTTATACTAGGTAGGATATTTGCAAATATTTCAACATATACATGTTTATATTGAATATATTTGTAAATATATGATCCAAATTTTTGGCCGTCATCATACACGGCGGAATACAACTTTTTTGTTGAGGGAGCCTATATTAGATTTTTCTCAAAAAGGCGTTTACACTTGCTAATTTAAAAAGAAAAGGCAAAATTGTGAATTTCGAATGTATTATACATAGATATACCATACCTACTTGAAAACAATTATTACAACATAAATAACTATTATAAATATTTATATACATGCACATAATTACAATGACGGTTTTGTAACACACATTCAAAAAGATAATTTACATTTATTGTGTTATCATACGTGTCATGATCAACTATAGTGCCATAAAAAGTGGCGTCGGAAGATAGTTAACATTGGGGGGCACATAATATGGTGAAAGAAAATAGAAATAAAACAAAGCAACCATAGAGTACACATAGAGAAACGACTCTTATTGATTCTGTATGTAGTTTTATACTACTTCTCGTCTACTCAAAAGTTTTGGCAAAATATTTTTTCTAAAATTCACAACAATTAAATCGTTTGTGCAGTAAAACAGTTTTAGATACACAGGCA
>JAYRBW010061824.1:0-10191 GCA_036023295.1 Invenusta paracnida | reverse complement strand
AGTGCTTTTTAATTATTTTTTAATTACTTTTTATTACTTCATTTAAATGCTGCCAAGGGAAGCCCAACTTCTAATTATATGTATACAACCTACTTTTATTGACTATATACTTCCATTGTTTATTCTCATTTTAATAATGTTTGGTTTGTTATTTCTTTTTTTGCTAGGTATTTCTTTTTTAAAAAATGAATTTTCATGTATAATAAATATTATATAAGACTATTGATATAACGAATAATTCTTGCATAATAATTTACTATTATATATATGAATACTTTTATTGAGTATATTACTATTGTTATTATATTTGTTTATTTTCATTTCATAATATAATGTTGTTTATTAAATTGTTTATTTTTAATAATGTAAAAATATGTTAAAAGTGTTTTATTTAAACGAAATTATGTTTTATTGAATTTTTATTTTATAAAAAATATGTCCAGTGTTAAAATTAAACAAATTTGAGTTCGTTAGAATTTTTAGAATATATTAAATGTATTATTTGTCTAATATTATATTGCTTAAGTTAATTATTAATTTGAAAGTTCGTCAACTAATGTGAAATACGCTTTAACTGTATTGAATGTTATACAACACAATCAACATTAAAAAGAATGGCTATATAATTATTTAAATGGATGTAGGTAATTGTAACTAAACTAAACGAGTAAAGCAATAACATTAATTGCCTTAGAAACAATAAAATGTATTATGTTTGTTGTTCGTTGTTTAAATATTCATTTTGGTAGTAGTTTGAAATTATTGAAAAGCTAAAAACCAATTGGATATGTTTCAGTTGAAGGTGGGTTTGTATGAATACCAATATCATATGGAGTTGACATTTTTGTACAAATATATATTAATACAGTCATGCTGCGTATATATTTATAACGTAACCATTTGGCTATAACTGTACAAGAATCATGATTACATATTACAATGTACATGCATTTAATACAGATCGTATGCATAGGTATATTAATTGATTGAGTTATGAAAAGTATGTCATTCATGTTTTAATTATAAGATATGCGTTGTTTTGGAACAGTATTTCCCGTGGCAATCACTATTACGTAGAGAGATATCCATAATATCTGCTACTGTGTACTTCCAAAGTAACACATTAAAAGTATAATTCTCCAGAAAAATATCTGCAATACGGCTTAGTACAAAGTGCAAGTTAAAGTGCGTATTATATTAGTGTATTAATATATTTTGTATATATTCATATTATACGTTTGGTAAGCAAATGTTTCCAAAAATTGATGATTATAGTAGATTGCATTTTGAGGATAACACGTACCTATGTATTATTGAGAAATAACGATGTTACTTGTTGATTTTTAATTACGCTGTAGATGAGAAAACATTATACATGTTTTTTTTTTCAATAACTACCATAAAGAATAAATGTTAAATGCCACGAAAATCGTGAGAAAGAATAACGTTTCCATTTTGATTAATAAAATTGTATAAGGAAACTAATAATTGAATATTTAAAAGTATTATAAAACTATATAAAATATTATAGGCAATATATATTTTAATATTTAATTTATGGCAGAAACATTGATATTTCAAGTCGAATCCATTATTAGTTATAGTTTCATGATCAATATCCCAGCTTTACTGATGTATAATCTAGTTTATATAAATATTAAGTATGCTGTAGAAATCAAATAACACATTTAGTAAAAATAACTGATTAAAAGATCTTTTTATATATTATAGCAACACAAAAATCAATATGGAACCGAGTACAATTATATTATTTATTTAAGTAACGTTAAGTTATTTAATTATGATACATATAAATAACGAATATCTTAATAGATGAAATATCTATAGCTATAAGCATTGAATATAATACATTTGTAAAATATGAATTTTATAAAGTTTTAAAATTCTATTTGATTGAAGATTTAATCATTTTTATATTACTATTGTGCCAATCAAAGTGAGTATGCGTACGATTATAAGACTAGTACGCATTATTTAACATCAGGAACAAGCAGTTTTACGAGACACTGTATTGTACGATCACTAACCAGGTGTGGCTTCGAGCCATGGGGCTTTTGTTGTTCCTCCAAGAAGATGTCTAGCGTCGGGAATAGACAGAAGACGAGGAGCTGACGGTGCATAGTAAATACCGTTTATGATAACAGAAGCATACGGTGCGATCTAAAGGGATGGAAAAGACGAGAATTTACAAAAATCGATTTAATTATATTTGATACATTTCATTCATGATTTTAGAGCTAGTAGCATTACATACTCTTTTTACGAATATTATTTGCAATTATGTTCATATATAATTTTTAATACTCGTAGATATCTTGCAATATTTAACAATTTAACTTCTTCTAAATGTGGCATTCTTAAATAAATATTAACGTTACAAATTTGTAACAAAATTTCTATCACTTTAAGGGTAGGTATTTAGGATAAGTACCATTTTAAGGCTATAATATTTTAGTTAATAATCCTCAAAATGCCGCTTTCTATAGAGATAAATCCGCATCAATTCATTGAAGAAGTTAATGTTTGGAAGCAAATAAAGCAACACATTTTTGATCAGCAATATATTACAACTGCCACGTTCTCTTCAGGCTAATACATAAAAGTAACCAATTAATTCAATTTAAAGAATTTATAGAAAGCGAAAACTATATTCAATGATGTACTAGTTTGTGTTTTATAGTAGACGGCATTGCTTTATTAATGTTTCAATCAAATTTACTTATTAATCTCATGTACATATGTACCTGCAGTATACCTATTGGCCACAATGTTACGGACAGCATAGAAAAGTTCTACTTTTTACATAATAAACATGCATCTTTAAAATTCTAATAATATAGACGAGGCTCAAGTATATGATAGTGAATATTTACACAAAGTATATCTTAAGAATATTACTAAATAATTATATTTTAAAGTAAATCTTATATCTGAAATATTAATGGAAATTTTTTTTCCTTCATATTACGAGTATGTGTAATTTTATGTTATAAAATTATATAGTCATACATATGAACACCAACATGTGTGAATTATAAATTGTATATTTTTATTATTAATTTCTGATAATTACTTGCTATAAAATATAATTATTTTGTAATATTCTTAAGATATAGTTTGTGTACATATGCACTACCCTATTTATTATGTAAAATATTGGAATTTTCTATGCTTTCCTTAACATTAAGGCCACTGTACTTTATATTAGAAGGAGTCCCTATACGTATTAGCTTAAAAGAATTTTACTTTTAAATGTCATCGATGAACAAACACACATAATATCATTAAAAATATCCTTATTAACCATTATAAAAAATATAAAATGGTATATCTGAAATAAATATATTCCTCTATGTTAAGAATCTTATATAAGCACACATATAATTTGACTCGCTTAAATGTACACCTAATAAACAACTTGAACAACGCTATATGCAACCATTTTGTGTGATTGATGTACAATTGATGTACAAATTTATTGCCCCTTACTTCTTTGCTAAATGTCGAAATATATCGGTCAGGATGCATATCAAACTCTTCGGCATCAAAACCTCCTCCATTACGTCTTTGAAGATGGTCGTCACGGCTTACAACGCATCCATAAAGTTTATTAGTATCTGGAAGATAAAACAAAATAACTTTTCAACAAATTATAAACTTCATATACATATAAAGATGACTTATTTACGTATATATTTATTTATATTTATTATTAATTATGATATTACAATAGCTTACGTTATAATAATAGCAATAATTATTATTTTAATCATTAAAAATGTAAAGTAAAATGTTTGTAAAATAAACGTATAAAAAATAAAATATGTACTAAAGAAAAACCCAAAGCTCCAAAGAAATCAAGCCAATAAATACCAACAGAATAACAGTTTAGAAAATACAACCCGGGTAATAAAATAAGTAGCGTATTAGTAAATAAGTATCAAAATTAATATTCGACATAAAAACAGGCCAATTATACACGCCTTATGCGTCAATACGTTGTTAAAAAGTAATAAAAAGTTTAAACATGTAAACTATAAAAGTTAGATTAATATAGTCAACAAAGAAAAATATAGTTGGCAAAGACAACAATATGCGTAGCTGAATACAAAGAAAGTTCGATAATTAAAGAATAGTTGCCGATCGTGCAATTATAAATAATTAAAGTTTTGATGACAAATGTCATAAATTATGTAGACATAAATCTAATGCAACATGTTTCCTGAAGTAATAAAATAGCTATTGCATAAATTAAAATAAAATAAAATATCCTAATTCTGTGAAGTAATGGAGCGATAATAATATATTATTTAAAAAATACAGTCAAAAACACTGTTAGATACTGAAAGTCGACTGGTATGAATAATAAGTGAGAATAATCATTTTCAAATATTAATATTAACATTTCTGAATGGTTACTGTAATTTCCCTATTCTAAAAATAAATTCATTATTAACCACACTATATCTATCTTGTAATTTATAGGTTCTGTTTTATATAATCTTTTATCTCGTGAATATTTATTAGGTAAGTGATGCTGAATTTCTATATTTCTATAAATAAGGTATAATTTTATTAGGGTCAATGTGTTCGCCACTTTTAAATATGCAATATTGCTATTGCTTGTAGTTATTGAAATATGTATTGTACAATATATAGTAGTCCTTGATATAATTTTTTTTCTTTCAGATTTATTGTAAGATTAAAAAACATAAACAAAAGAAAATTAATTTTTAAATTAATTGGAATATTTTTATCGTAATTATGCAGATAAATACACCGTGAAAACTAATACTCAATCAAGAAAGACAAAAAATGGTCTATTTTAGAAAAAAATTAATGTAATTATCTTCTTTTGGTACATTTTCTTTGACAATTTAAAATATTTCAAAATAGACAATCTTGGGAAAAGTTTTTTGAAATTTTTTGTTAGAATTGAAAACAAAATACTGTAATCAAGAATTTATGCTTGTATTTAAAATATAAAAAATTATTTCATAGACTGAATTGTTCAAAAAATTGCGAATTACATTGTACATGTTATTTTATTAAATATACTGATTTAATTGATATCCTACTACCCAGTAATATAAATAGATGAATGTAAATAATTTATTATCTTTATAATTAATACAGAAATTTTCTATATAATGAGAGTCTATACGAAGTAAAACTGTACGAAACCCCTTTTGTGGAATGGACGTATGATGCAACCAAAACAAGTGTCAAAAACTTGCAAAATATCGTATTGTTCACTACAAAGGTATATTCACATAAATCCTTTATACCTCAATAAAGTACAGGGAGTAAGCTGAAAGCCTCTGGGTGAAAGGGGCAGACCATCAGTCCTTGAAAAAGAAAAAAACGACTAAACATTACAGAACTAAAGCCGAGATGAGAATGATAAACGAAGCTCCCATCTTGCTAGAAAAAATAAAACTTAAATAAATGTAGGATTTTGAGCGACATAAAATAAAGTTAGAAAGTATCCAAGCCAGAAACGTTAAAATCAAACATACTTGCTAAAGTCTATTAGAAGCTAATAAGAATTAAGTAAGTGGAAAACTTATATTATTTATCAGAATATCTAACCACTGCTATAAGGAAACATGAAGTGGACAGAACAGTGAACATCGTAGTAAACCATGACCAAAGTACGTATGAATGAGATACAGATAATATAGCAAAGCAAGATAAGAATAAAAGAAACTTTAGAATAACATTCGGATATAAAAGACTGCGTATAACTCCCATAAATTTTTAAACAAGCCACACTCTCGACATCACAAGCTATCAAAAACGAATAGAGTTAAAAGACAATGATTTGTGAAGAATATGAAATCTGTAGACATGGAACATATCTTGCGAAATGCTTAACTATGGTGGGCCTAAAGAGAGAAGATAGTTCAAAGATATGGCGAACATATGTAGGAAACACTAAAAGTCTTCTAGTTAGTGAAAAGATACTTGAGAGAATAAGTGTGTGCGACTATTTCACTTTTGCAAAACAACAATAACAACTGCTAAAATGACTACATATCCTAGTATGTCTTTTGCCAACGATAACATTCTTCATTTACGTACCTCCTTTAAGAGCAACTTGACTAAGATGGGCCGGTTCCACATACTCCATAGGCAGGTCCATGAAAATGTTCTGCGCGCCTTGTGAAACATTTCCACTCCCAGTGAAGACAAATGTAAGTGGTCCAATAGACTGAGGCATGTTGCCAAGAGAGATCTCGTAGCCTGCGTCCCTGATGGCTTGTCGAGCCATTCCCACACTTCGGTAGTTATGAGCTGGACCAATGTGCTTATCAGGTCAAGGGGGTGAGATATAGAAAAGATTTAAAAATTTGAAAAGGAAACAATACATAAAACTAAGTATAGGAACAAGATATAGTTATTTTTAGATATATGCAAACATGCATTGAGATAGACGTAAATTTAATTTAAAAATAATATTAAAATTTACAAACTTTGTTTGGAAACGATGTAATAATACCTTTGATTTTATTATTGTTTCTATTAAAATATATAACTAATATTTCTTGAGCTATTTATACTTAGGTATATAACCTAAAAATACAGTTGAAATAGTTTATAATATTTTACATGATTATAGTGTTTGCATTAAATGACACAAAATAATTGCATTGTGTATTTATAAAAAATATACATTCAAGTGGATTAATACAGAAATGTCACTGAGAAGACAATAAAGTAAAAACCACTTGAACATTTTTGTAGGAATTTATTTTTGCTTTTTATATTTTCTGACCATGATTATACTGTGAAGATACATCGAAAGCTCGGTCTATTTTTCAAATAAATTTATTTCAATTACTTCAAAACATTTTCAAGTGGTTTTTACTTTAGAAATTTAAGTATTTTTTACTTTTGAGTTTACACATTTTTCAGAAGTCTACGGCTTACTAAGACAGTATTATATATATAGTATAAGAACAATTAATAAGAAAATGTTTAGATGATAAGATATATACATATATACCTACATAACATGTGCATAAACATTTGCATGATCATCTAACATACCATGAAGGGAGTGTGATGTCCCAAAGCAAGAAACCGAAGTCCAAGCCCGTGCAGAATATTAATCATTCCAGCGATTCCGGCAAACTGTCCGAATGCCACTACCCGTTGGCCGCTTTCATCCAGCATCTTCTCATAATCGATGATACGAACATTCTGAAAATCAAAGTCATGAAAATTTAAAATAAAACTAATAATAAGTTGACAAAAAATATCAAAGAGACGGTCATTCTAATCTAACACTATCACATTAAACTTCATATAAAAATTGTAATACTACCTACATATTTTAGTGTAACAAAAGACGGAAAATTAAAATTAGAAATATAATTATCCATATTATATATGTAGATCCTAATGAATATTCGAAAGAAAAATCCATAGATATATATATATATATTATATATACTGTTTAAATGACAGTAGTTATAAAGTATTTATATCTATGGAAAAATCAGTCTATCGAATATAAATTATTAACTATTAATCGACCTAATTTCCAAAAATATCACATTGACTGAAATATTATTAATGCTTTACTCAATTATGTAATATATTCCGTGAAAGAAATTAATGTTGTGTTTTTATGTAATATTTTATGAGTGTGTTGTTTAGTTTCGGCCTAAACATATATCGGCAAAAATATAACATGTACATCGATCAAAAGGGCATCTATAGAGTAGACTTCATTGATTATTTATCCGAACCAATTTCAAGATGCTTCTGATTAACCTGAGCAAATGAAAATTCCCCTCTGGCTGACTTAATCGGGAAGAATCGAGGACATATGAATAAAGAGGATCAAGTTGATTTTAGTCTCTTAACCCAAATCTTTAAGTTCAGCCACCCAAAACGATTATATAAATGACTAAATTAATAGGCATTAAAATATCAATTGTATCAATAATTTTTCTAAAATGTCAGCTGTGCGATTGACTTTGTAGAACCTGAAATGAAAGATATGTCAAGAAAATTAATATACACATATAATTATACTCAAAAGTCGAGAGTGATAGATAAAACCGACTTACTTTGAAATATTTGCCATCTAAAAGTTTGGGCACTCGAATTTAATTAGCTTAGTTAATATATTGTCAGCTCTATGGATAGCAGCCAAAAAAGAGCAGATAAATGACAAGTGAATTATAAATAAAGAATAAATGTTCACTGCGTCAGCACAATATAGTGATGAAATAACAGACAAGAGGAAACACTTCAAGGGTATCGTGTCTGCACAGTACAGTTGAAGTCTAAATTATCCCACTAATAGAACCTAGCAATTACATTGAAACGCTTTTTTAAATACAATTGAAAATTGAAAAATATTCTCTGACTAACCCTGTCTAAAAATCGTTTGAACTTGTTTCTTTATATTACAATATATTTAATGTTGTGAAAAATTGAGAAGTAGATTTTATTTAGTAAGAAAAATTTACATAAACAAGGGATACACATGAGCATTTATGATGTAGCGTAATTTTATGTTGTGTAAACGAAGGTATAATTATTAATTTATGTGTCATAAAGTTCAAATAATAATATATATACAGCCCTTACAAAAATGAAATTGGCACTTATTTTAGTTAAAATGCATTATTAGGAAATTAACAGTACATGTAATATACAATAGTAAGTACCTACTATATTATAATATGTAGATTCTAGATAACGGTCATCAAGTTACAATAAAGAGTGCATTCTAGATAATTATGTACATACATAAAGGGGTACAAGTCTTTCTTTTCTTGGCACAACACTTCAAGATAGTGTTATGTCGAGATATTTCGATATTTTTCCTTTTAGTATAGACAATCATTCAGATTGTGCCTATAGATAGCTGAACGATAATAGCCACCACTCTGGTACGAGGTTGCGGTTTACAATGTCTATTGGAGATATTGGAATAGCGCATGAAGCATTGAAGGGGTCGCCTTTGTTAATACCCAGCAGAAAGAAACCTGCGCGCTTGTATTTCAGCGTGTATAATACATATATGTAGGGGGACGTTCAGAGGGGTTATATATGTGTAATCTAACATATAGTGTAATCTATTATAGTCAGTGGGTCAGGGTGTGGTTGTACTGTATATACATATTATACAACATAACCTCAACAAAGACTTGCATTGATCGATTGAGGTATACCACATTTTACTATATCTGACAGAATTGAGGAAACTGTTTCAGCTCCTTGTCTTGTGATTATGTTGAATCGATATAACAGTTTAACAAAAAAGAAGAATGTCAATGAACTTTGATGAACAATTTCAGAAATAAAAAGTCAGTAATAGCATGAAATAATTTCTTAAGTAGAAAGTCACTTATTAAATCATAACAATCATAATATAATATTAAATTGCGTAACATTTTATTTTTAAAGAATTTGAAACCAAAATGACTTAATATTCTCATCTACTGAATAGGTATACATACAAATAATTACAGGGGTACCCAGAAAAAGCGGCGTTCAATATTCTCTTTTGCTAGGCCAGATAATCGATATAGCTAACATTATAAAAACTATAGATATATCTAGATAAATTACACATAATAATATAGCCATCAATATATTTATTCAATAATCAATAACATAATATATATATATTATAATACAATATCAAAAATCTATGCTTCTGTGTCTACAGCTAATTAGTAAGAGAGATTTCTTTTCTCGTTTTTATAAACATTTATATTGATGTGTTACATTAATGGATGGGAAGAAGGAATACCAATATTTTTTTATTCAAACTTTAGGGAAAGATGCTATGGAAGCGACTAAGATTGAGCCAAAGGCGTGTTCAACATGTCGCCAAGGAATTTATAGATGAGGAGAGAACGATTTGTATAAGCGAAAAGAAGGGTCAGTAGCTCCGCGTACATCTCGCATAGAACAAAACGTTGAACGTGTGCAATTAGTTATACAGGCAAACCCTCATGCGTCCATTCAAGAAATAAATGATATAACAAGAATATTATGGAGTAGTGTGCATGGTCCATTCAAGAAATAAATGATATAACAAGAATATTATGGAGTAGTGTGCATGGTCCATTCAAGAAATAAATGATATAACAAGAATATTATGGAGTAGTGTGCATGGTCCATTCAAGAAATAAATGATAT